>QEPC01000373.1:854500-884366 GCA_003113815.1 Sphenodon punctatus
TTTAAGGAGAGATTTGAAGGTATGAAGGGAGGGGGCAAGGCGGATGTGGACAGGGAGGGAGTTCCAGGCATGGGGGGCAGCAAGTGAGAAGGGACGAAGGCGCTTAGGGGAGCAGGGAAGGCGTGGAAGGGTGAGAGAAGGGACAGGAGGAGCGAAGTGCACGGGCTGGAGTATGGAGGGCGATAAGTGCAGAGAGGTAGGGGGGAGCAAGGTGTATATCCAAATATACAAAATTATATAATGAAAGATAAAACATACAACTCTAACCCTACACATTTCAGGTATGAACCCTTCATCAGGGGTACATAAAGGATTGATGGCCCAACAGTTTGATCTGGGGAAGGAGCCTTTCTGGATTCTTGAAGAGGTGTAAAATTATCACCTCCTTCTCAGCTCCATAAAGAGTCTCTTAATAGAATTGCAATGGACCTGTATACACAGCCTTCAAAAAGTGCTGCATCTCTTCCTGTGGTCTGTATAGGTAACTAGCAGCATGCTGAAAAGGAACAGCTCCTTTTCAGCATGCTGCTAGCTGCCTCTGCAGACCAAGCTGTGCATGAAGGCCTGCAGGATGGTACAACAGCACCTTTTAAATATAATAACTAATAAAATAATAATTATGTGTGCAGTTCTGGTTGCCCCATCTCAAAAAAGACATAACTGAACTAGAAAAGGTACAGAAAAGGGCAACGAGAATGATAAAGGGTATGGAACAGCTTCTGTACAAAGAGAAGTTTGACAAGCTGGGTCTCTTCATCTTAGAGAAGATAAGACTGAGAGGGAACATAAAATCTTCAGTGGTGTGGAACGAGTAGATAGGGAACGGTTATTTACCCTCTCAAATAGTATTAGAACTAGGGGACACTCCATGAAACTAGCTGCCGCCTGCTGGCAGATTTAAAACAAATAAAAGGAAGTACTTTTTCACTCAATGCATAATTAACTTATGGAACTTGTTGCCAGAGGACATTGTCAACGTCAGTAGTATAGCTGGGTTTTAAAAAGGACTTGATAAGTTCTTGGGGAGTAGGACCATTAATGGCTATTAACCAAGTAGCTTACGAGATGAACTTCTTACTGTCGGGAGATGGGAGTGAACAACAGGGAATGGATTGTAAGGGTGTGCATGTCATTTTCATTATATCAATTACAAAAATGAAAATTGTCATTTGTGTTATCGTTATTGAAATAACAAAAATGACAAAAAATAATACCGATAATGATCATGAAAGGTGTTATTCACTTTGTTATTGCCTTAAGTTGTTTTTTTGGAGAGGGAGGAGGGAGTAGACATCTCGGAGCCAGAAACAGTGTTGAACTCTTGAACTGGGAGGGGAAGGACAGGATGGATGTACCTCTGGCCGATGAGCAGCACATGCAGGTCCCAGCAGTTGAATGACACCCTGTGATTCCTCAATGCCTCTGCTTCCCAGAACCAATCCGGAGGGCTCTGGGAGCGGGCACTGCAAGCCTTTATACTGAGCAGGGCTGGGCTGCTTCAGTGCTTCTGGGTAGCTTTCGCTTTGTCAGGGTACGTTTACAGAAGCTGGTGCTTGCACTATACAAATATATCCCTTCACTACAACCCAATCCTTATTCCTTACATTTTATCTTTTTCCTTCCACTGCCTTTTTACCCCTGTAGGTACACATATATAGCTGTCTCTTATACACATCTAGATGTGTATAAGAGACAGCATATATAGAGATAGCTATAGATAGATAGATAGATAGAGAGAGAGAGAGAGAGAGAGAGAGAGATTAGATATATAGAGAGATTAGAGATAGTAGATATATACCTTTGAATTTTCCTTTTCCCTTCCCCGTCTGTCTCCCCCTGTCCATATATTATATATATTTAGGCTGTTTTATTATATATATTAGGATTATAGGATAGGAATATTTTGTATTATACATAGGTTAGGTTTAGCTTAGATTCTGGTATATATTATATACATAAAGCTACATATTGTGTACACACAGTATATATTGTTTGCAGTTCTTTCTGTATCACAATGAGAAGGGGAAGGAGTTCAACTGCTGACAAGTCTGGGGCAGGTGTCCCTGGGAGAGGGTGTGGCTGTGGCTGTGGTGCACGTGGGCGAGTTGGCCGGTCTGCCAGTGCTGTCACTTCTGCCGCTGGTGGCAGCCCACCACCCAAAAAGTAAGAGACCAGCATTTTTCACCCCCAGGCTGCAGCTCTTATCAGGGGAAGAGGCAGCAGGGATTATTGGAGGAAAGGCATCTGTGGAAGGCAGGGAGCCCCAGCCTTCCACTAGCACTGGCAGTGGAGGAGGGAGCAAAGATGGGGTACAGCAGCTGCAGTGAACCCCTCCTGAAGCACCAGCAGCTGGCACTGGCAGCAGTGAAATTGCACTGGGGCATTCCTGATGCGGGAGGAATGATGGTGCTGTCGATGTGGGTGCTGTCGCTGTGAGTGATGCAGGGGCTGGGGCACCCACCTCTCCTGTTGGGCAGGCTTCCCCCTCTGGCACCACCCTCCATGATTTGGAGGAGGACTGATTTCAGTCCTTGGCAGCAATGTGAGCAGCCCATTATTCTCATTCTGCCCCAGTGTTTCTGTGACTAGCAGCAGGGCATCCTCTCCCATGCTGCAATGTGGTAGCAGCAGCAGCAGCTTGATCATGGGTGTCATGGAGCTGGGGAGTGAGGAGGAGACTCCTGCTCGTGATGCTCCTCCTGTGGCTCTGCTGGGGACAGAGGCAATGTCCCCCAGCAGCAGTGGCATGAAGAAGGCAGGGCACTCCAGCGGGGCTGTGTGGGACCACGTCAGGTCACTGAGGGCAGATGACACCAGCGAGGTGGCCTGCATTCACTGCAGGAAGGTAGTGAAGCATGGGAATAAAAGGGGAAACCTCAGTAACAACGGGATGTTCTCCCACCTGAGAAGTACGCATCGGGCAAAGATGCTGGAACTGGAAGGGAAGTTAGGCACTCTGGACAGGAGTGGGTTCCCAATCTCTGCTGCAATGAGCACACCCTCCTCCCTTGCTCATGGCAAGGGAAATGAGGAAGAGCAGCAGCTCCTATCTCGAACTCCCTGTGAGCAGCAGCAGCATCAGGCCACTATGGCGGAGTTGTGGTTTGGGCAGTTCCAACATGGAGGGCATCCTCCAGCAGCAATTAAAATCACCAGGCAGGTGGGTGAGATTATTGCTCTGGATGACCAGCCCTTTAGCATAGTGGAGAAACAGGAATTCCACTGACTCGTGGCACTGCTTGCGCCCAAGTACCAGATGCCCTCATGTACCACCTTCAGCACGTGGGTGGTGCCCTCCCTGTACCAGGCAGTCAGGGAGTGGGTGAGGGAGCAACTGGCCAGGGCAGGTGGGGCAGTTGTGCATTTTACAACGAACATTTGGAGCAGCCAAAATGCACAGCATGCCTACCTGGCCCTGACTGCTCACTGGTGGCAGCTGTGGGTGGCAGGAGGAGGAGCAGGAAGGGGCAGGGTACAGGTGGGCCCTGCTACACACCCAGGTCATGGATGAGAGTCACACTGCCACCAACATAAGGGGAGCCTTGGACACTATGGTGGAGGGGTGGTTAAAGGAGGAAGCACCTTTCACCAAGGGGTTTGTGGTCAGTGATAATATGGCCAACACGAAGAGGGCAGTGCAGGATGGCGGGTTCCAGCACATCCCCTGTGTTGCCCCCACCCTTCACCTGATGGTGAAGGATGCCTGGCCCTGAGGGAGAACAAGGGAGATGGCAGCGGCAACCCCATTACCCCGATGATTGAGAAGGGCAGAAAAATCACTGAGTATTTTAATAGGAGTGTGAAGGGTGGGTACCTCTTGAGGGAGAAGCAGGTGGAGCTGGGGGCACAGCAGCAATGCCTCATGCAGGACATCAGTATGAGGTGCAACTCCACCTACCTCATGCTCAAGCATCTGGTGGAGCAGCACGCAGCAGCAGGTCCTGCATGAGGTATCCCTTATGGGGGAGACTGAGGTGGTGAGGTCGCTAGGGCAGGAAGAATGGATCATGATGACTCAGACCATGCATGTCCTTAAGTCCTTTAAGGACATGATGGAGACCCTAAGTGCGGTGATGGCCACCTTGAATCAGGTCACCTCCATGGTCCATAGTCTGGTCAGGCAGATGACAGGCTTCCTGGCTGACTAAGAGGGTGGGCCCCCAGAGCAGCACCTTGTATCAGAGGTGGTGGCTCTGGTACAAAGTTTGAAGGAGGGACTCAAGATTTGCTTCGACTGCCTGATTAGGAAGGAGGTCTATATTCTCCCCACCATGCTGGACCCCAGGGTGAAGGCAAGTGTGGCATCTCACACAGCAGACTTCACCCTGAAGGAGCAGTCTCTGGTGGAGAAGGTGCAGGCAGTAGAGGGGGCTATACGGCAGCAGCAGTAGGGCCATAAGGAGGGACAAAGCAGCAGCAGCAGAAAGGATGCAGAGCACCCCCAGCAGCAGCTCTGATAGCAGGACCAGCAGCAGCAGCTTCTCGGTGGCCAGGCCCATCACCCACTGGACCACGGCAGGGCAGCCAGCATGGGCAAAGGCGATTGGGGAGGATGTTAGCAGCAGAAGGCAGAGTCAGAAGGAGTCTGACAGTGTGGAGATGGCCATGGAGAAGTATCTGGAAGAGCCAGTATTAGACCATAGCAGCGATTCCCTGAAGTACTGGGTGGAGAAGGGGAATGTATGGAAGGCCCTGACCAGGCTGGCACAGGAACTGGTGTCCTGCCCACCAACCAGCGTGCCCAGCAAATGGGTCTTCTCTCAGGCAGGGGACATCATAAGTCCCCACCGTATGAGGCAGGGCACTGGGTTGGTGGAGCAGTTGCTGTTCCTGAAGGTCAACCTGCTGCTGCTGGGTTTCCCTGAGCTGGTGGTGGACTCAGAGGGAGGCACACTTGAGACTTCCCCCAGGTCTCTCTCTTGATGCTTCTGCACCCACCCCTCTTGCCCAAACGCTGGATGAGGCTGCTGCCCTCCCCTTATTATCCCCCCTCCTACATGGCAATCTCTCCCTCTTTTTCTTAATAATCCCACCCCCAGGCACTCTCTCACTCTTTATTATTCCCCCTCCCTCCCCGGGGCAATCTCTCCCTCTCTCTTTGTTATTCTGACCCACCCCCTGGGACAATCTCTGCAAGTTGACACCCTGTATCATAGGGTAGTGACAACAGCCAGTGCCTGCCTGCCTTTCCATTTACCTCACAAGGTGCCATTAGATCACTCTGGGGCACATGCTGCAAGCTGACTTTGTGTCTGGTAGGGATCTGACAACTGAGATTTACACATAGAGGCAGTGGCTGTGCTGCACTGGCCAATGCTACCCGCTATACAAAGAGAGAGAAACAGACAGACAGACAGACAGACATGCTGCTAGAGAGAGAGAGGGAGACATGCTGCTGGCCATGCCACCACCTGCCATACACAACCAGAGATAGAGAGACGGGGCACCCCGCTGCTAGAACAAGAAAGAGGGGGGCATCCTGCCCAAACTGCCACCCGCCAGAATCAGAGAGAGAGCTCATCTGTGGCATGTGCTCATGCTCATTGCCCACATCCAACAGTAAACCCACTGGAACAAGACAGGAACACACAGCATATGTGCCTGTGCGTCTGCACCTGCTACCACCTATCGCAATGATTGAATGAAATGAGCCTAATCATCACTCACTAATTCTCTCTCTCTCTCCTATGACCTGCTCCCTATGGGGCAATCATCTGGAGGCTTCCCAAGTCTGCCCCCCATGGGGCGATCTCTCTGCGAGCTGAACACACCTCACCACTCAAAGGCTTCAAAATGACCAACCAAGAAATGTAACTAAGTATTATATATCACACCTCAGCTTACCAAGGCTGCTCTATGGGGCAATCTCTCTGCAAGCTGAAGATGACCCACCACTTGGGGGTGATCTCTCTGTGAGCTGAAGATGCCCCACCATTTGGGGGCAATCTGTCCGCAAGCTGAAGACACCCCACCACTCGGGGGTGATCTCTCTGAGAGCTGAAGATGCCCTGCCACTTGAGGGCTTCCCAAGGGTGCCCCCGTGGTGCGATCTCTCTGCAAGAGTGGGCAGTGCACCTGCCGATGCCTCTGCCAGAGCCCCTCTCTCTCTCACTGGCACAGTCACACAGACACAAGCCCTACCGCTCCTGGGGTGCTGTCTGCAAGTTGAGACCCCAGCACATCTTGAGGCTAATACGCTACCAGTGCTGCTGTTGTCAGGTAGGAATCTGACAAGCTGTATATATAATGAGATTCTGCCGCCTGCCAGAAGATCCACACAGGGATAACAGATTGGACAGGTCAAAATCGGCTGGTAACAAATATAACTTTTACAAAAAAAATTCAAAACACATTTTTTAACTACAAGGAAAATAAATATTTGAATTCTGTACAAAAAGGAAAAGAAAGAAAACCAAGGATTCTTTGGGCCTGTCCCCTGGAACATGGGGGAAAGGGGACAACAGTCCATGGGACAGAGATGTAGGGACCTCGGCGACCTCTGCCCCATGTCACCTCGCAACATCAAGGGTCCCCAATATTGTTTCTTTCCAGTGCACCAGGAACTGGCAGAATGCCTTGACAGCGTCCTTTTCAGTGCTTACATACTCCACGTAAGCCAGTGCCCGCCACTCCCTTACCTGGAGCGCCCAGAACTGCTCCACCAGCCTTTTCTCCACATCCCCCATGGTGGCCTGGAAACCCTCAAGGTACTTTGTCGCCGTTTTCTTCAGCTACCCCCGAAATTCCCTCACTTCGGGGGTGTCCTTGTCACATGGGGAATCATCAGAGGAGCTGGAGGGGGAAGGATGGGCACAGCGCCTCTTCTGGCACAATTTTCTTCTTCTCGCCTCTTCATGTTCTTCTCCCTCCAAGTGCTGCCAGTGCCACCAGACCCGCTCTCTTCACCTTGATGAGGTAGACAGTCTCTATGTGGGCGATAAGCCCAGATGTGGTCCCCTGCAGCTCCCTCTTTATGTTTTTGTCGCAGGTCTAAAGAACACAAAAAGATAGGAAGATAAGAAGTGCCATGCTGGGTCAGAGCAATGGTCTATGAAGCCCTGCCTGCTTTCAGAACAGTATAATGTAGTCATTTTAAAACAGCCAGAGAGAGGTGAGCCTACCCAAATAAATGTTCTATGATCTGGGAACACAGATCGCTACAGGTCCGTACTTGTGAATCTTGCTTTGTGTGTTTGGCCCAACACATACGCTCTTGCAAGCGCAGGCGGAGAAACCCCTGATTGTAAGAGAAGTAGGCCATGAAGATTACAAGTGTGGAAATCAAGTAATGGCTGTGTTTGGAGGTGCCATGGAATTCAGGTAGGGTGGAACCTCCGGTCATAGCATCCTTACATTTGCACCCCACAGGGTGCCAGGAGAGTGATTCCACACCTGAAAGTCAGGGTAATAAATTTTAAGACCCATTTCCATAGTATCTGAGCCCTCGTAGTTTCTCACTCTTACAGCACCCTGAAGAGATACTGAAGAGCTATAATCCTTCCAGATGGGGAAATAAGGCAAAGAAAAACCACCCAGTCCTCAAAGCACTCTACCTCCATAAACCCCTGTAATCCTTCAGTCCTCAAAGCACCGTTTCAGCACAAACCCCATTGAAATGAATGTGGATACCGACAGCACAGCTCTTGGTAGATTGGTGCCAAAGTGATTTACACCATGCGTAGGCAAATAGTTTCTCCCACACGCAGGGTCAGCTCCTGATCCCTCTATAATTAATGAGTTTCAGTAGACCCAGAGTTTGTTCTCTCTCCCTCTGTCTACTATGCAAACACTCCAAGCCTTAATTTCTTTGTAAATAAACATGCCGCAGTCACTCTGAGCTAAGAAACTGTCACTCAAGAAGACACTGCACTCACAGTCAGGTGCCAAGTTGCCTGACTTAACAAAAAGCAAAGGAAATTAACCTGTTACCTTTCAAAGAAAGCCCTGTTTTGAAGACAATAGGCCAGGCAATGTAGTAACAGTTCTCTGCCTTCCCTATGTGAGTGCTTTGAACTCTTAATGCTAGATTCACTAAAGCTGATGCTAAGAGACGAAAGGTGTTAACAGACTTGATGGTGGAGTGCTGCCACCACAGCTACCATGGACCAAGGGGGTGAGCCCAAGCCCTGGATTTTAGGGGAGTCCTCTGCAAATGGTCTGAGTCCCGCTAGGAAATTTTCAGAGTGGACAGTGGACGGAGTTGGGCCATACTCCGCCCCTACTGATTTTGAACATTTTCTAGCAGTGCTCAAGCCTCTTGCAAAGGGATCCACTAAGATGGGAGTTTTCAGAGTGGTTAGTGGTGGAATGTCAGCCCCGTCCACTCGTAAGACTTTCTTCCTGGTGGGATTGGTGCTGCTCTGCAGGGACCTCACTGGGAGGCAGGGCTGCAGTGGGGGGAGGCCAAGGATGGCCGGGAACCCCCTTGGGAGGGCTGCTGCTTTGGGAGACTCTGCCCCCTTGCCCTCAGGGGTGCATATTTGGAACATGAGCCCAGGCCTATCACAGCCTTGGTATACCACTGTCCCTATGATATCTACGTGGGGCACTCTCCATGGGGCTGCCCATGGTGACGGTCCGGAGGCTACAGCTGGTGCAGAATGTGGTGGTTCCTCTCCTTACAAGGACAGGTCACCGCAAGCACATTATACCTGTGCTCTGTTCTCTGCACTGCCTGCCTGTTGTCTTCCAGGCCTGATTCAAGATACTGGTGCTTACCTATAAAGCCCTAAACAGCTTGGGCTGACTTATGTGTGGTACCGCCTCACTCCCTGGGCCCTCAATCAATCTCTGCGGTCCCCTGGGTTCTCCGGGGGGGCGACAATGGACAGGGTGTTCTCAGTGACCACGCCTAGGCTGTAGAAATCCCTCCCGGCGGAAGCCCTGCTAGACCCGGACCTCGTCTCTTTTCAACAAACATGCAAAACCTGGCTGTTTCCCCAGGCCTTTGGTGGGGGAGATGGGTAATGGGAGGGGGGTAGAGGGTTAGGGTGGGTGGGTTGTTGTGTATGGTTTTATCTTCCTCCCATCAATATTTGGTTTCAATGTTCAAGATTGTTTTTATATTGTTATTTATTATTTTTTTGGTGTAAGCCTCCCCAAGCTGCTTTGGCAGGAGGGGCGGGATATTAAGCTTTTGTACTAAATAAATAAATATAAATATATCACCAGCAATCACAGACTAGAAGTGGGGCAGCAGGTTTACTTACACATGGCAGCTGGTAAGCAAGCAAGCAAGCTGATAAAAGCATGTTTGCAAAAAGAGACATAATGGGTGAATGTGTGTTTAATGCTCAAACGAGTGCTCGCATTACATCTAGTAGCAGCCTTGGAGTGTCTTTAGACAACAGGTGTCTGAACGTGTGTTTTGACCTTGATATGAACACCAGTTTGGCCCTGTGTTCACCATGTGGCGCTGCTTAGACATACAGCCCATCTTGGGGCAAATCGGTGTTTTGCTCAGCACCCGATCTCGGCACGCAAGCACTGCCGCCTCATTCCCCATGTTGTACCTGCTAACACACCACACAATAACATTAGACACAACGTTGGCCATGTGTTCAGCCAAAATATGTGAATTGTCCTTGTGATGCAATGGTGTTCACATCGTGTATTCAACAGGTGGACAAATTGGTGTTGGGATTGTTATGGTGCTTACACACAATGGCCAAACACGTGCTATGGAGTTTTGACACCCAATCTTTGTTATCTCTAAAGACTCCCATTGATTGTCCTAACTCAGGTCAGGAAGAAACAGCAACCAGACAGAGGAGTTTTCTTCTCAAGTGGGGTTATCCCTGACTGGTTGATTTGAAGAGTTAACTTTAATTCCACCAAAGCACTAGAAGGAAACTTCAGCACTATCATTGGGGAGTGGAATGATCAGACCACTCACAAAGGACCTGAGAAAGAACTGATTAGCAACTGGAGCCAGTGAGAGAGTAAGAGATTCTCTGGAATAGAGCTGAAATGAAAAGCTATTTTCCTTTCTGCAAAAAAAATTGTGGAAAAAGAATCGCCACTTTTTGCGGAAATCGCAAAATTTTAGTGAAATTTCAGTCCTGTAACTGAAACAAAAAGCTATTTTCCTTTTTTCAAAAAAAAAAAATCGGAAACAAAATGGCCATTTTTGGCAGAATTTCGGAATCAGTATTTCAGTCCTACTCTTGAAGAAGCAAGTTGGGAGCCTGCAAGATGTGACAGCATGAAGCTGTCTCTCAGATTGTAAGTCCTAAGGCAGGGACTGTGTCTACTCCATTACTTTGTAAAGTATCAGGTAAATGCTTGCTAATAAATAAAATTAAACAAAATAAATAATAATAATAATAATAATAATAATAAAGCACTTTAAGGGAAGTTGAGAGCTTATAGCCCTTCAGAGACTGAACCCTTCAAAGCCCTTTGGAGGTTTAATTGGACTGTCTAGCTGGAACATGGGAAATTACATTTGGATAGAAAGATTCCACTTTTAACCACACCCAGCTACCAACTCACTATGTGTCCCAGATGAGCATCCCAGACATGTAGAAACCTTGCATATTTATATACATTAGGACAGGGGTTCCCAGATCATAGCCCATGATCCCAAGTGGGGTCATGCCATTTGAAGATGGGGTCACAATCTGGGCTGATATTTGATAAACTCTGCAAGTTGCTCTGGTTGTCTGGTGTCCCTGGATTATATTTATGTCTCAAAAAGGGGTCACATAGCCAAACATTTTGGGAACTGCTGCATTAGAAGCTATTGAATTCAAGATGCATTTCTCTTTGGGGGAGCAGGGTTTGAAAGATTGAAAGCTGAACTAAGAGACAGTAGAAAATCCAATTCCTGAGTACTTGCATGGGAAGGCGTGCATTATTTGCAACAATATTGCTTGCCTAGGCTAGAGCAATTCAGACACTGGGTTGATATACTAGCAGCAGGTATATTTTTGACCTTTTAATCAATACCATTTTGCAAACATTGTGTCTGAAAACCATAAATGTTACTTAAAGGAACTGGACTCTGCTCCTCAAAGCACTGTGCTGTTACAAACTCCATTCATTTCAATGGGCTTGACCTGGGAGATCACTTTGAGGATCAGCACCTTATTCACTTAAAAGCATGGGTAGTCACCACTGAAGAACCATCTGCAGAGAAGGCTGCTCTCAGAGTACGTAATGACAGGATGTGTTTGCGGAGGATCTGAATGCATTAAAAAATCAATCTGAACCTGAAAGCAGATGAGTTACAACAAAGAGTCCTGAGAAAAGATGTAAGGCAACAATTAGACCTAGGAAATTAAAAATGCTGAGGAATTTAATCAAACAGGACAGGCTAATCAATGAAAAGCATACCACATGCTCTCACAATAATTACATTCCAGCTTTCACATGTAACAGCCAGTACTTAAAGTAATTGCATTCCAATAAAGATCAGTGGTCCAGAGCTACCACTGCTTTAATATTTGACATGTGCGGGGGGCTGATCCTGCTTCCACTTAAGTCAAGGGCAATCTTTCACTTTGATTCCTCTAAGAGCAGGATCATAACTATAGCCTCAGTGCAGAAATGAAAAGGGGGCTATCCAGCACAATCCGCTTCATAATGTTTTCCTTTAATTGTCTTTGCAGTAAGACACAACAGAATTTTGTAATGATTTGATAGTCCGATGCGCATTCCATATTAATATGCTCTCAGGCACCATGCACATTGTTTATGCTGCACTAGCCCCTCATGCTGTTTAATGAAAACTAGGGATGGGAAATCAGGTGGAAAATCAGAATCAGATCAAAATTGGAATAGGATTCAATCGAATCATATTTGAATCAGATTAAAATCAGAACCGGATCATATTTTTCCCCACTGACTTCAATGGGGAAATTTCCCATTTGAGTCAATGGAAAACCAAACCTATTCAGTTCAATGGGCCATTCATCATTCTAAGCTACAATCCTAGAATGATGACTGGGCCTAAGAAGAGCCTAGCAAATTGCAATAGCAGAGAGAGGAAAACGAGCGAGTGCACCCCTGAATTAATCGGATCCAATGAAAATTGTGTGGATTGGGAAAATCAGGTGGATCTGATTCATCCAATTCCAATGAAAATTGGGTGAATCAAATTAATCCTATTCCAATTTTCCCATCCCTAATGAAAACAGGTGACAGGATTGAGTATAGATACTCTTCTTGTTAAAAAAACCCCACTGATTTAAAAAACCCACAACTATCTTCCTCCCTACTGTTCTCCATGAGCCTTCCTTCACCCCTCTCTTATCCCAGCTTCCTTACATTCAATGTCTCTCTCACACATACTGCTTCTTTTCTTTTAGCTAGTCCCCTCCTGACAAGCCTCTCCTCAAGTTCATATTAAAAATGGTGGAACAAAACACTTGCAGATTATCATAAGAAGTGCCATCCTGGGTGAGACCAAAGGTCGATTTAACCCTGCATTCTGTCTCCAACAGTAGACCGCTTTAGTTGCTTGCTACAGAAAAATGCACAACAGGCCAGGAGTGATGCATTTGCTACTATTCACTTCTAACCCCCTCCCCCCAAAAGAGGTCTCATCCCCTGACCAACTTGATTAACCCTTAACCAATGTCATAAAAAAAATGTACACTCTTTGTGTTTTTCTACCCCATTGTGTTTGCGGTATATTTTCTACCCCAAGAACATCCCAATTAACTGGAAACAGATGTGTCTTGTGTTCCTTTATAAAGCTATAAAGGATGGCACCAGGCTGCCAGTTTTCCCATAGCTGGGCACCTCCCCCTCCCCCCCCTCCCTCTGCAGAGGGAGCCTGTGACTCTCCGAGGGCACTTACACACAGGCAAAACATTGGGAATGTGTCGCTTTCATCTCCTCAGCTTCTGCTGGATGTTTGGTTCCATGCTGAGTGTTCAAAATAGATTCTCTGCTTTTCTTGCTGAAATATCGGTGCAGAATGTGTTCTGTGTCACACCCAAACCTAAATGGCTAACTAGCAGGTAACTGAACAAGCCCGGACTTAGGGCAAGGCGAGGCAAGACCAGCACGGAGTGAGTGAGAAGCAAGCTGAGCATGTGACATCCTGGCAGGGAGCAGGCTGGGCTGGGTGGAGAGGGCAGGATGTTAGAGCCATTTACAAGTGCCTTGGGGCACTTTTCTTTCAAAAAGAACCTTGGTGGGGCGGGGTTTATTTTTTTTAAAAGCGTGCTTAACATTGCCTGGGGTAGAAAACGTACCAAATGGCAAAATCAATGCGTTTCTGGAGATTTCTGGGGTGGTTTTATGCCCCGGGTACTTTTTTGGTTACAAAAAAAACCCTGTAAATATTAAGAGGCTGTGCTTCAGTGACATTGTTTACCAATGTGTAGGTGACAATGTCCTACAAGGGCAAATCCGTAAAGCCACTACTATGTGTGTTTTTGCAGAAATCAATGCACCTGTGGTAGATTTTTAACCCCAAACATTGGTTAAGGGTTAATAATATACATTTATGCATCTACTCTGTACAATTCATGATTTTGTAAACTTCTGTCATATCCCTCTAGTCATCTCTTCTCTAAGCCTCTCCTGTTCCAGAAGCTGTTCCATTCCTTTGGGCATCTAGTTGCAGAGGTGAGAGTCCAGGCTAGCTTCCAACATGACCCTGGATATCCCGGGTTAGCATCTGATCTTTATGCTGCTCTTTATGTTCTTTAATGGCCTCCCAGAACTCATTACTCCATGTCACTTCTTTCAAATCGCTTCTTAAAACCCATTGCTTCCATGAAATCATTCTTTATTTTTACTTTGTGTGTTTAGACTTGTATCTGCTCATAACCATGTTTCTACTGTGGAGGAATTTTTATAAGGAACCCTATGGAATTAAGCTACACATAGCCAAAGGAAGGTATCACAAAATGGAT
This sequence comes from Sphenodon punctatus, assembly GCA_003113815.1. Classification (NCBI taxonomy): domain Eukaryota; kingdom Metazoa; phylum Chordata; class Lepidosauria; order Sphenodontia; family Sphenodontidae; genus Sphenodon; species Sphenodon punctatus. Next base: position 868,372 of record QEPC01000373.1, read on the forward strand.
GACACCCAAAGTATCTTGGGTAAAGCCTACTGCCTAGTAGAAACTATGCCTTTGCCCATTAGACAGAGAGCTAATTGCTTCCGCATTCTGCTTTGCCAAAAGCAGACCTTGGAAAGTGCTCCACACAGGCCTTAAACCTAGACACTGGGACTCCTTTTGCCTGTGTTTTTCATAATAAATAGGCCAAGTAACCTTGCAGCTGGAAAGCCAAATAGATTAGTGTAGGCACCTTATATTATAAACAATTCTGCTCATATAGTTTTGAGAAGAACTAACTCAAGTATGTAAACATCGTGTGTAAGTGCAGTAGGTTTCCATCACTGTGTTACTGTGTTACGTTGTACTTTGAGTGACATCTCTGTATCTGATGCTTATGTTGTAACCTATAAAATACTTGTGCATTCTGGGAGGGGCAGACCAGGCTGTCTCTTTGCATGGGGTCAGTGCTGCTCTCTCTCTCTGCACTTTGAGATCAATAAAGAACTTCTGGCAGATTTTACCAACAGTGTGAGTATGGATTTTTCCTCGACACTACCTTCCTCTCTCCCTCCCCTTCTTGAGTCTTTTCCATGGTTTACTTTTAATTTTAGGTCATAAGCCTTTAAAGCAGGGATCCATTCTGTCTACCTTGTAAAGCTGCATGGACACTGATGGTGCTATTCCAATAGCAGGGACCCATGTTCACTGTGTTTTTTCAATAAGTAACAACATTTGTTGCAATTTTGAAACCACTTCTCCAGAGAGTAAGTAGCTTGAAAACATTAGTCTTTAAATAATGCCCTCTCCACTGCACAGTAGTTATTTGGTACTGCAATTGCCTCCTCTTCCCAGGTTTAGTTTATAACACCACCCTTTCTGATTTGATAACTTCACTTTTGGGGGGAGGGGGGGAGAGAGTGGTGTTAAAATAAATTGCATCATTCTCGAGTGAGCTTATTTTAAGTGAGATACCAGCTTGTAAAATGCTTTCACTAGACAAAAAGGGTGAATAAAGCTTGGATTCGGTTTCAAAGGTCTGCTTTTTTAGAACACCATAGTAAATTTAAACCTCAAATTGACACCCAACTCTCTATATAAATCTAGTTATGCAGGGGTCAGATTTCTACATGGTGCAGCGTAATTGCTTTACAAGGAAATTCAGGAGCAGCAATATACGGCTACAATCGCTTTCCCTGGCTGTCAGAAACCAAGCAGTTTTCCAGCCAGGCATCAGGGACGCCCCAGTATGTCTCTTATTTTGGCTTGTTAAATCTATCAGCAAACTGAAAAATCCCAAGTCTACTCTTTCCCTTTGTTGATGTTCTTCCATTTTTTGATAACTGCCACTTTCTTTACACAAACTGTGACTAGAGGGGTGGGCTTTTCAAATACACCATAACTCTCACTTCACAGCTCACCAGCCAGGTAGTGGTGTATCAGACCTAGTCTTCACCTATAAAGCTCTTCACAACCTTGCTCCCCCCTACCTCTCTGCACTTATCGCCCTCCATACTCCAGCCCGTGCACTTCGCTCCTCCTCTGTCCCTTCTCTCACCCTTCCACGCCTTCCCTGCTCCCCTAAGCGCCTTCGTCCCTTTTCACTTGCTGCCCCCCATGCCTGGAACTCCCTCCCTGTCCACATCCGCCTTGCCCCCTCCCTTCATACCTTCAAATCTCTCCTTAAAACTCACCTCTTTCGCTCTTCTCTGTCTGACTCTTTATCCTGCTGAGCCACTATTCCTATACCTATGATCGGTTTACCCTTATCCTTGCAACATGGACCTGCCTGCTGTCATTCTCATCGTAACCAAGCCAAGTACGTGCACTTGAGACCTCGCATCTTCATGAATGTTAGACCCCTTGTCTTTCCCTCTGTTCCCCTTCCTAAGTCTTTCCCCCAGCTCCTGTCTCTCAGATTGTAAGCCCTAGGGGCAGGGACCGTGTCTATTTTATTACTTTGTAAAGTGCCAGGTACACTGCTGGCGCTATATAAATGTTTGTTAATAATAATAATAATAATAATAATCAGATAGGGCACTGGTCTGGTGCCACTGAAGGTCTTCTCCATCACTGACCTCAAAGCTCCCAGGGTAATGCCTCATGTGACGGTCAAGCTGCTGCATCCCAGGCTGGCCCAGGATGCAGCAGCCTAGGAGGATGGGGTGCACGCCTGCCAGAGCACAAAACAGACATCCCAGAGGAGATGACAGCAGCACAGCCCGGGGGCGTGAAGAATGGGAACGTGCAGCCAGCTGTCCCCACCATTGTGCTGCACCCAGTGCCCCACCCCCACCATGATAGGCAGCCAATGATGGTCACCATGGCAGTAGTAATAATAAATCCATGGCAGAAGCGGCCCAGGCTGGCAGATTGGCCCAGAGCCAGACGTGCAGGTTCCAGGACAGTTCTCTTTGTCCTGGCCTGGTGGGCCTTAACCCAGGCTGTTACCTCCCCTGGTTGCAGAGGTAAGAGCCCAGGCTAACCGCCAACACAACCTGGGATACCCCGAGTTAACATCTTTAACCACACATGGTTAAACCACATCTTTAACCACACATAGCAGTGGCCCACATGCCTAAACCGGCTGCTGTCACTTCTGGCTTTACCCCCAGTTATCAATTCAGTGTTCTGAAAGTATTAAGTGAAGAGACAGCATCATGTACTACTAATCATTGCTAGGCATGTGCAGTGGTTTACAGTCACAGATTTTTGGAGACACGTACCTGCCCAGTAGGCTTACAATCCAAGATGGACAAGAATGAGGAGGAACACAGAGAAAGACAGAACCCTAGTCTCCCAACTCCAAGTCCAGCACCGTATCCACTACACTGGCTCATGTAGTTCAAGGCTCTATATTAATAAAGCCTGTGTTTACCTTTTAAAAAAGGCTTGATGGGGTTAAAATTGAATAGGTGAATTTTATACCAAGTAATCAGGCTTTTTGAAGCCCATTCCAACTTGGTCTGTTCAAAGCTAGTGCAAAACGCTCCCATTTCCTACAAAGGGCATGCTGCTTGTCTGCTCCGTCCCCATCTCCTGAACGGCCCTGTTTTAGGTCTGTGTATAGTAGGGGAGTGAATCAGGTGCATAGTCATTTTTGTTTTCATTTCCAGTTACCAAATAACCCTTAATTTTCAGGGTCTTTTCTAAACAAAACCATTCATCTTCATTATTGTTTTTTCCATTGGTTTTGTTTGTTTTTTATTTTATTTTGTTAAAAATAATTTTTTTTAACAAAACAAAATCACTGCACATATGCAAAATGGCCAATGAACCATCCTGCACGTGTGCAACCCTTTTCCAAAATGGTGCCAGCAACGTCAGTGCCATTTTGAAAAAGGACACACATGCACAGAATGGTCTTGAAAACATTTGTGCATGCACAGGGATTTTGTTTAAAACAAATTCAGATTAATATATGGAGATTGATAAGAGAAATTCTAGCCTGTGGATCTTATTAGATTTTGGTGGCCTTTGATACAGTTGATTACAAGGTGTTGTTAACATACCTGAAGGACCTGGTGGGAGTGCACAGGACCACTCTTGATTGGTTCCACTCCTACCTGTCAGGGAAGTCCAAGAGAGTAATAATGGCCAATTGCTCATTGTCCTCTTGGGAGCTCCTCTGTGGGGTCCCGTAGGGTTCTATTCTGTCTCCCCTCTTGTTCATCAATATGATGATGGCACCCAGCTCTCCCTCTCTTTTTTATCTGACTCAGGCCCTTACCCGATGCTTGCCTGCTGTCAGGGACTCGATGAGGATAAGCTAGCTGACTGAGACTGAATCCAGACAAGACTGAGGTGATGATTGTGGGCCAACCTTGTGACTTGGCGGGAACTGAGACCCCTATTATTGATGGAGGGATCAATAATAGGAGTCCCAATGGAGGACCCCTCTGGTCACTCAGGCTTGCAGCCTCGGAGTGCTTCTGGATCCCTTGCTGCACCTGGATTGTCAGGTTGCAGTGGTGTCCAGGAGTGCTTTTCTCCAACTCTTGTCACCAACTCCATCTGGTGAGGAGGGTGCGGCCTTTTCTTACTGATTCCGAACTTGCCACTGTCATCCATGCTTTCATCCCCTCAAGGCTAGATTATTGCAATGCACTCTATGTGGGGCTGCCCTTGATGACCATTCAGAAGCTCCAGCTGGTGCAGAATGCGACGGCTTGCCTCCATTTGGGGACAGAGCACTGGGAGCACATTACACCGGTGCTCCGAAGTCTGCATTGGCTTCCTATAGCTTTCTGGGCACAAACCAAGGTGCTGTTTTTGACCTTTGAAGCCCTAAATGGTCTGGGCACCACATATCTGAAAGACCACTTATACTTCCATGTCCCATCGTGGCCCCTGCTGTTGGCCAGGAGCACCTCCCTGTGGGTACCATCTGTTAGCCTTATTCATATGACAAGACCTAGCTGGGGGGTGTTCTTGGTTGATGCTATAGAACTCTCTTCCCATGGAGGTTCATTTGAGCTCAGGCCTGAGTGTCTTCTGGAGGTGGTGTAAGACTTTTTTATTTGAAAAGGCATTTGGCGGGCAGGGATAGGGGATTCTAGAGTAGGTGTGTGAGTCAGGCAGAGCGTGGGGCAGGGACGGTAGGGGCTGGGCCTTGGTTGGGAGGTTGTGGGTTGTTTTGTGGGGTTGGGGGTGGGGGTTTATACTGTTTTGTTTTGTAAGCTGTCCTGAGTCATTTGAGAAGGGCAAGGTAGAACCTGGAAGACAGACAGACAGAGACAGACCTCAAGAGTATTCTCCATTTAGACAGAGTATTGTCCGTTTAGACAGGTCTCAAGAGTATTCGCCTCAATAATCTTATGACAATAAATCTACTGAAAGCAGCGATGTGCTGAAGACAATTCCTCGGGGCTCTCGTGGGCCTGTTGATAAGATCCTGGCATCAGACAAGAATTAAAAGAGAGGTTGGGAAAACACTTGCCTGGTGCTGATAAGTTCAACTATTTCCTGAACACTGAAAAATCAAAGTACATATAATTAAAAACTCATATTTGGCTGGATGGAACAAATACATCTAAGACCTTTGCTAGAGAAGGAACCCTCTTCTAAGCTCCGCACCTCTGCTCCCCAGTTTGAATCCCAGCAATGAATCATGGGGCTGTTCCAGCAATACACTTGGTTTTCCCCCCCAGAAACTACTTGTAAACATTTCCAGCAAAGCACGGCTGAATGGGTTCATTTCCCCAGCCATGTTGCCTCTTTCCTGGATTAATGCGGTTTGGGTAAAACTGATGTGACGGAGGCCCGCTCAGGCCTGCTTTGGCCCACTGCGGCTGCCAGGTAAGCTGCTAGCCCAGACTGTGTCCTCAAAAAATCTCTGAGGTCACAGCCCGGGCTAAGGGCTGCCCGTGCAGGCCAATGCGGGCTGGCACATCTGTGCGGCCATGCCATACCCATCCCAGGTCGGGCGGACTGCCATGGCCTGCCATCATGGTTGTCTGTCGGTGTTTGATGTGCTCCCTACCCTACCTGGGCAATGAGGGTGGCAGGATGGCTCTCCAGCCCTGGGTGCTTTAGTTCTGTGCCCCCACCAGGCCCGTGCCACGTAGGCTAGGATTTCCCACTCCAGGCCAGGGAGCTGGCACGCCGCCCACACACAAAGCAATTTTGCTTAAATGGGGAAATGAATAGATCTCATACTCTCAACAGCTTTTCCTTAGGCAGGAATGCCCGGCTTTGCAGAAAAATACCCTTGTTCTGCCTAAAGCAGGCAATGCCCCACTTTTGGAAGTAGTGTCAGCAAGAGCACAGGAGTGCTGGCCAGCACGCTAGCAGCCGCTGCCATAGCCCTCACATGCGTGCACCACCAGACTGCCTGTGCATGGGCACCTCCAGGATCCTGTGTGTGGCTGGGCCACTGCTGGAGTTGTGCCCCTCCCCATAGCCAGCCCTGAGCCCATGATACAGCCTCTGGCGCCACAGCCCTGACGCCTCCCACCTCCATGCGGCCAAGCTGCCACCTTTCCTTAATTCAATCTGTTTAGGTAAAACCAGACATCACAGTGGCCCGCTTAGGCCTTCTTTGGCCCACTGTGGCCACGAAATCGCCCGCTCTCCTGCTGGAGCTAGGATACCTCGCCACCCCACATGTCATGTGTGCCTGCTGTAAGTTGTGCCTCCAGGAGAGGGGGTGGGCCTGGGAGGGGATTCCCCAGAACAAGGCATGTGACCGTTATGCTTTATGTTAAGAGTTTTATGTTGAGTGTGAGTTTGAACAGGATACTAGCAATGCCGAGAGGAGCTCTAGGAGGAACTTGTGACAAACAGGAGACTGATGGGATTGCAACAACAACAAATGTTAAAGAGCTGTGGTATAAGGAGCAACACAGATGGCATTTTGTGCCATCTGGGGGGAAACCGAGGCACAGTCCTGAGCAGCTCTGCTCATCTGAGATGTGAGCACAAAGAGAATTCCCTCAGTGCTCCTCTGTGTCCCAAATGCTGCAACATTTCCTCTCACAGAACGTCCCCTGCAGGCTAGTGCGGGCACCACACAGCCCCTAAGTACCACTGCTACTGTAGCCTCCCTTGGTCGCTGGCTAGGCCCCAGGAATCCTTCCTCCCAGGGCCAGCCTTAGCACAGGGCAATTTGGGGTGGCTGCTGCCCCAAGCCCTGGTATTTGCTCTACTTCCAGAGGTCCTGCCATGGTCCCTCCTTTCACCAGGGCAGGGTGTGGAGCCCTAGACAATCACTTCTAGGGCCCACAGAGCGTGCTCCCAACAGGTTGGAGCCACAAGGGGGCCTGCATTTTGTTTTCACCCTGGGCCTCACAAATTCTAAGGTTGGCCCAGCCTCCTCCTTGCACTTGAAAGTGTCCACTACAACTAGGGTGGTCATATCTCCCCTTTAAAAGAGGACCCTTATGAAAAATACACGTTGCAGGGCTGCATTGGTTCCAGTGCAGCCCTGCACCATGTGTTTTTCATAAGGATCCTCTTTTAAAGGGAAGCTATGGCCACCCTAACTACAACACAGGGCCAGGAGCACTCCCCCGGCCCCCCCTCCTCACAGCAGGTCTTCATGAAGTCACCTGCTGGGGAGTCTGGCCAGGCATCGGCAGGGAGCTTTCCTCCCTGGTACCTGTGGTGGGTTTCCTTAAGGATCAGGCATGTACTGCTGCAGCTTCCCTCAACCCCATTCCTCCATGTGGAGCCAAGAGTAGTCAGGGCAGCTACAGAAGAGGGAGGAGGCAAAGAGACCCATGCCCTCTCACCCACACTGCACCCCTGAAAAATCTGAAATTAAGTATTTTTAAACAGCTCAGGATTTCTAAGCAAATCACATGATTGAGGGGCTAGCTTATGATTTTTTAGCATTTGGGACTGGCAAACCTGATATCAAATCTATCTAGGCACCAGAAACATGCTGCATGCTGCTCCACTAAGGCACTCAACAAATAACATAGAGCAAGGAAACCTAGATCTTGGTCAGTACTCTGAGGTCATGACATGATTCATTCAAAGGTAATAGACTGTGGGAAATAGTTAAATACTTCAATCATTTCCAATTGAAACCAATTAATTCATCCTGCCAGACCACTCCTACACTTTAGGGATTCACATCCATTGCAAAGCTGGCAAAAAGGAGCTGGAGGAGTGGAGTAACGTGGCAAGAGAAAGAGCTTAGGCAGCAAAGAAGCTGTTGAAATCCATTACCTTAGCATGAGGAGTTGGCAGCTAGTGTAGCTGCCTGCATACAAGCAGTCTCATGTTTCCATAGGTTTACAGGGATCTTCTTTTAAAAGAAACACTGTCAAAGTTGATAGGCCCAAGACAGTGCCACCCTATAATCAATGCTTCCTTCATTCCCAGTTCAAATACCAGCCAATCAGCTGTGGGTTATGCAAATGAGGGAATGGATACTTTAATATCACATCATCCTTCCCCTCATCCTCTGATTATATGCAGCCAGAGGACTGAAGCAGGCACATCTCCCGTGTTATATGGAGTCCTCAAATGAAACTGGCTGGGAAAATTCACCCGTCGCTTCGACTATGTGCAGCCCCTCCCCTTCTCTCTTCACTGGCTCCCCCTTTCTGAATGAATCCTGCACAAGCTCCAAACACCACCTTGCTCCCCCTCCCCCCCACCTCTGCGCTAATTTCCCTCCGTACTCCAGTCCATGAACTCCGCTCCTCCTCTGTCCCCTCTCTCACCCTCCCACACCTCCCCTGCTCCCCTAACCGCCTTCATCCCTTCTCCCTAGCTGCCCCTCAAGCCTGGAACCCCCTCCCTGCCCACATCCGCCTCGCCGCCTCCCTTTGTACCTTCAAATCCCTCCTGAAGACCCACCTCTTCCACTCTGCCCTCCCTGACTCCTCGCTCACCTCTCCTAATCCTGCTGATACCTTCCATCCAGTATACTCTGTAACCTGAGGCCTGTGTACTCATATCCTCACCACATGGACCACCCAGCCATCATTCTCAATGTAACCAAACCAAGCGCGTGCACCTGAGACCCCGCATCTTCGTGAATGTTACACCTCGTCTCTCCTTCTGTTCCCCTTCCTTCATCTCCCCCCCATCCCCCCCCCCATCTCCTCTGTCTCTCAGATTCTTAGCCCTAGGGCAGGGACCGTGTCTATTCCATTACTTTGTAAAGCACCAGGTACATTGCTTGCACTATATAAATGTTTGCTAATAATAATAATTTTTTATTATTATTATTGTATGCTACATTAGCAAAGGCTTTGCTCTAGGTACTAAATTGAGGCTGCACGGCCCCGCCCCCCCACGCTCCCCCGCCGCCCGCCCTCTGGGGAGACAGGCGGGCGCCACAGCCAATGCGGCTGCAGCTCCCAGCCACTTTGACCACGACCTGGAATCCCGCCGGGGATTCCAGGCCGTGATCGCCGGCCAGACGTTACTTTTTATTGCTTCCTGCTGGGAATCATTTTGACCACGCTTTCTGAGCTCATCCCGCGGTGAGCCCGGGAAGTGTGGTTGAAATTGACCCCATGTGGGAATCGGCCGTGGTGAACACCTGGCGGCCGCCAAACAGACGTTCAGGGCGCTTTGGCCCCACAGTGAAATTGACTGTGGTTCACTGTGGTTGCTTTGTGTGTGGGCGGCGTGCCAGCTCTCGTAACGTCTGAAAATACCCAGTGTCAGTATTTTAAGAACATAAGACCTGCCATGCTGGCTCAGACCAACAGTCTGTCTAGCCTAGTATCCTGTCTCTGACAGTGGCCAATGTTGGATGTTTCAGAGGAAATGTACAAAACCAGTGCATGTATGGAATTATCCATCTCTCTCATTAGCTCCCAGATCTTGGTAGTCAAACATTTCATCCCCTCCTGCCCAACTTGGCTAATAACCACTGAGGGATCTATCTTCCAGGAACTTATCCTTTTTGAACCCCAGAACTACTAGATATTAATAATAATAATATATCAGTAATGACAATGTATTGTTACATTTATTATATTATTTTCTACTAATAATTATTATTTATATAATATTACATATATTATTATTATACTATTATTTATTATTATTATTATTATTACTACTACTGCTACTACTATAATAGTGCCCAATAACCCAGTAGATAAACTCAGTACCTCTACTGACCTAGGCACTGTAAAATCACATAACAAAAAGACAGTTCCTGACCCAAGGAGCTAACAAATATAAAACAAGAGACAACAGGTGTTCACACACCTGTTGCCTTTTGTTTTATATTTGCTAGCTCTTTGGGTCTGTCTGAAGACAGACAGACAGACAGACAAGGGAAATACCAGGAAACTACAAGATAATAGTTATCAGCAAGAGACCACCAGCTGCCATTTCAGTCTCAACACATGTAATATTTGATTTGTTTTTTATCTACTGACTGAATGATTTTATCAGTCACGTTCCCCTGGCCATGGTCCACCCACGCAGCGCCCAAACACACACACACTCCCAGAGAGTGGCTCTAGGCTGACACCCACAAGTCCATAGTGTTACCAGGGCCACAGCCAGCCAGGAGTGGAACTGCAGTGTGGGTCCGCCAAGCAGACAGACAGCCGCTCCACTCTGGACCGGTCGGCCCGCTCCACCGGCAGCACTCCGAGATGTTCCAGAGTGCCACAAGCAAGACTGCTCCACCTCCACATCAGGTGGGCTGCCTTCAGATGGACCATGCAGTCCGGGAGTGAAGCAGGCTGGCACGGCCCCGCCCAGAGCTGCCATCCATCTGTTTACACTCATACACGAGCTGTTCTCAGGAGGGGCGGGGTAAAAAAAAAAATCTAGAAAATAAAAATAAATATCATTGACAGGAAGAGAACACACTTTTTTCTTTTTTCACAGGAAAGCTAAACAAATCTGAAACCCAAACAAATGATAAAATGGCTTTAGCTTTGATAGGTGTAGATTTTTGAGCAACAGCAAAACCCAAATCCACTGAAAATATGAATTAGAAATCTTCCTGATCACCAAAAAAATAGACAATTCTGGAGGGGGAGTTGTATTTTTTTTTCTCCCTCTCCAGAATGAACCCAGCAAAGCTCCAGAAGAGATTAGTATGCCTATAATATATATGGCTGGATGTAGTCTGGCAGTCTTGAATGGCTATCCAGGGCTTGAAATAAAGAGAAAATGATCCCAGTGCCATTGAAATAACATAAATTTGTGGTCTGTGCTACAGCTTTATTGGCTGGGAGCACTCCCAAAGCTAGAGACATGAATTACATTTCATTTCCCTAACAGCAGCTAATAAGCAAGATATACTAGCCATTCTTAGCCAGATTTAATGTCACTTAGAGCAAAGTTTTCCAAGTTGTTAGAGCCTAAAGTTAAATGTTGTCCTATGATGTCATACAAGCCAAATCAACCACAGTTGTGAAATTCTGAGATGTTTAATATTATCCTCCTTTACCATATGAATAGCAATTGAACACAAAGTAAGATGTTCTGTTCCTCAGATTAAAGAATAGGGCATGCTAAAGTGCAGCTTTAATCCTGGCAAACCACAGGACTCAGCCAGAACAGATGTTCAATGTGCTTCTAAACTGACTGACAGCTTCATCTTCTTCCTGTCAAAACGTACACACTTTCATTCCCCACCCCAAGAATGATGTTCTAGGATACAAGAAGTCAGTTTGTAGTTGGCTGTTATCATGACAATCACACTTTTAGGTTGTTAAGAGACACTTCACCCCACCTTGTGCCTCATAAAACCCAATGGTGTAATTATCTCATCATAAATATCTCCTGTCTGGTGCCTTATTGACAAATTGAGACAGAGTGTCTCTCAGTTCTGACTCAATATTACTCTCCACTCCCCTTCTCTCTTTACTTGGAACGAATGTTTGTACGGCATCTCGTTGTGCATACTAGTTAACAAGATTACTGTTGAATGCAAAGAAATAAAAAGCTCAAAGACAGTTATAAAGGGCCGTTAAATTTTGGAAGTGAGTGGTATGGTTTGGGGCCTATCAACAAAGAAGCTGTCGACAACCAAGTCCCAAGTCTAGTAATTCAAAATTAATAAGGTGAAAGTTGGCTCATTTAAATTAGAATCTCATGCTATGTGTTCAATTAATGGTAGCCGAGAGGAAAGTAATGGGTGTAATTCTTAGAGTGCTGAGATCTCCTTTTTCATTAAGCAAGGGCAAAAAGACAAATAGGTAGTCTTGTTTAGGTTTAGTCAAAACTTACAAAGTATGTCTGGTCAGAAAGAATTTCCTGCCCCCCAGGAAATCCTGTACCACCACCAATATTTTTTGTCCTGAATTAGGATTAAAAGTCAGAGTTTTGCAATTTCTTGTCAAATCTGAAAATATGAAAATTCCAGTCCGAAAACAAATTTCATGTGACAGCCAAAATGTTTGGTCAGCTGAAATCTTTCTGATGAGAATATTTTTCCTAATAGAAAGAGTATTTTTAGTCATGAAAAACTTTCATCACAGTTTTCCAACCAGCTCCAGTGTGAAGCTGTATCAAAACTGGATTTCAGACTTTTTTTTTTTTTTTAAAGAATTTTATACCCCGCCCCTCCTGCCACAGGCAGCCCGGAGTAGCTAACAATATCAATAAAAATATAAAATATTATAAAACAGATTAAAACATCATCCCCAATAATAATGACAATATAATAAAAGAGGAAAAAAACCACCTCCACCCTCACTAATCTCCCCACCAACCCTTACCCCTCCCCCTCGCCAAATGCCTGACAGTCTTACAGTTCCTACAAAAGGCTGAGAGGCCTGGGGCCAGATGGGCCCCCACCGGGAGAGAAATCCAAAGGCGCAGCGCGGCCACCAAGAATACCCTATTCTGCATGACCCCCCGGGAAACCCAGGGGACGTCCAATACAATGCCCCCAGACGACCGCAGGGGCCGGTCTAGAACCTAGGGAGTGAGACCTGGGGAGTGAGACCATCTCACAAATAGGCAGGGACCAGGCCGTGTAAGGCTTTATAGGTCAAAACCAACACTTTGAATCGAGCCCGGAAGACTATTGGCAGCCAGTGCAGAGATCGGCACACTAGTGTAATGTGCTCCTGGAGGCCCAGCCCCACCAAGAGCCAGGCCACCGCATTCTGCACCAACTGCAGCTTCCGAGCCGTCACCATAGAGAGCCGCACATAGAGCATGTTACAGTAGTCTAACCAAGAGGTAATAAAAGCATGGATGATAGTAAACCAGCTGTCAAAGCCGACACACCAGATGTAACTGGCAGAAGGCACTGCTCACCACAGCCTTCACCTGGTGAACCAGGCGGAACTGCGCATCGAGGAGCACCCTCAGGTTCTGTACCTGGGAAGTCAGTGGAGGACAGATCCCATCAACCGAGGGAGTCGCCATCTCCCCCGACTTACCCACTAACATCACCTCCATCTTGTCAGGATTCAGTCGCAGTCGATTAGCCCTCATCCAGTCCCCCACAGCTGCCAGACACTGGGTAAACACTGAGACCTGGGCCTGGGTCGGTCAAAAATGAGAGATACAGTTGGGTGTCATCCGCATACTGATGACACCTCACCCCGAACCCTCTGATCACCTCGCCGAGCGGCTGCATATACACGTTGAAAAGGAGAGGGGTCAAAACAGAACCCTGCGGAACCCCACACGAGAGGTCTTGGTAAGATGAAAAACAATCACCGAGTTCCACCTGCTGAGTTCTCCCGGTCAGGAATGAGCGGAACCATTCAAGAACGATCCCGCCCACCCCCGCACTGTCCCGCAGATGCATCACCAACATCTCATGATCAATGGTATCAAATGCTGCCGAAAGATCTAACAGGACTAATAAGGTCGACTGACCCTGATCCTTTTCACGGCAGAGATCATCCACCAAAGCCACAAGTGCTGTCTCAGTGCCATGACCCGGACAAAAGTCAGACTGAGAAGGATCAAGATAACCGATGCTGTCAAGATGCCCCTGGAGTGCTGAGCCACTACCCGGTCAATAACCCTCCTTAAAAAGGGAAGGTTAGAGGCAGGCCGATAGCTGGCAGGGGAATCAGCGTCAAGCGATGGTTTCTTCAGCACAGGCCGCACCACCGCCTCCTTGAGGCAGCCCAGCACTCTGAGTGGAGATGGTGCCCAACAGTATTGAGAAGAATTATCCTTTTGACATTTTTGCTCCAAATGGGCAGATTTCCCACGAGGTCAGCTTTTTTGAGAGATTTTTGTTTCACGATCTTGAGTCAAAATCTCACAAGAACATCTGTTTACACAAGATTTTGGAAACTGGACCTGGAAAAAAATAGGTTCTTTCCAGATGTAGATCAATTCTGAAAAGAAATGTTTAGAAGTTAATTCTGGGATTTAATTCAAGCTCTCTTGTGACTGAAATTTAGAAAACTTCAGTTTGGGATTATAGCAAATATACAGTTTCCTTGTCCTTTTTTTTTTATGATGACAATGACAATGACAAAGAAGAATCTGGCTCTGACATATAATCATAATTACAGACAGATCCCTACCCTGAGGGGCTTGCAATCTAGGAAAGACACAAAAGATGACCTAGGGCAAGATGAGAGGGGGAACATAGGGTATTTTCAGATGTGACGGAACTACTTGCTGCCATGCTTTGATCCTACCCGGGATGAGAGTCCTCACCCTGGGCAGGATCTGGCCCCATTGCCGAACAAATGTGCTGGCAGACGAAGCTGGGAAGGGGGCGGGGGCAATGACCATCCGTGGTAACGTCACGTCTGAAAATACCCACAGGGATACATTCATGGAGTAGAGAAATCGCAAATGTACGTGCTTAGCTGAGTTACTGGAGAGATTGCGTGTTTGCTGTGTTGGTCTCAAGTGACAGAAATGGAGACAAGGTGGTTACAGCGGAGAAGGGATGCTGAGCAGTCCGGGGGCAGGGGGAAGGAGAAGTGAGTAGCTAGGGAAGGCCTTGTGGAAGAGATCGGTTTTTAGGAGGGATTTGAAGGTTGGGAGAAGTATTCTGAAGAAAAAAGAGCATCAGATGAAAGATAATACCTCGGGGGGAATCTAAAATGAACACAGCTGGAGGAAATGAATTGTCTCTTCTCCGTGCTAAGAACTAAAAAGTTCTCCAAACACGAAAGTAAACTCTTCCACTTTAATAACCTCACCAAAGTGCCAGTAAATAAAGCTCATCACCAAGTTGTATGTATTCTCTGCATTTTGCACACTGCATAACGCTTTGCTTTCTTTCTGAGTAGGAACCTATGAGCATGATCTTCCAGGCAGATAAGAGTCCCTTTGAAGTGAGACTCTCACCAGTGCTAAACGCTGTTGTCTCTGCCCAGAGGATCACACTATAGCTATTCTTTTCATCAGCAGATCAGCTAGTAGTTACAATGATTCATAATTAAATAATAAAGAATGGTCTGTGAAATTCCATTCAGGGGAGCCACATATGTTCTTTCTAGAGAAAGTCACTAATTGGATATTTAGGATACAGATTTCCATGTTCAAAGAATTGTAAAGCCTTCTTATTGGCACAGCCCTCTTGGGTTCTATAAACAATATGTGACAGGAGGTGGTAAAGTAATTAATTTATTATTATTATTATCTGTCATTTCTATAGCACTTTCAGTGTCCAAAATGTTTTTTATGGTCTTTATCTAGTTCACCCTCATAATAATCCAGATGTATTGCAAATGCAGCCTATTTTTTTATGGCCAGACTACTACCAAATTTTAATAACAACCTCTGTTTTTCCTCATATTCAGGATACTCTTTCTTCATGGGGAGGGAAAATTTCAAGAAGAATGAAAATGGCTATTTAAAGCAGAGGTAAGCTAACCTTTAGTATGTAAGCACACAGACAAACATCTGTAACACTACAAGGGGCGGCTGGTGGGTTTTGATGTTGGAGGGGCACTGGGGCAGTAAGGCCGGGCTGCCCCGCCTGCAGCAAAGCCGCGACCGGGCCTGCAGGCCTAAGGGCGGAGCCTAGCCTAGGGGCGGAGCTTAGCCTAGGGGCGAAGCCAGGGCATAACCCAGTCAGCAGGAAGGAGTTCCATGGGTTAACATTGGATGGACATTACATTACTTAATCCAGCAATTTCAGTTAGGCAGGTTATATTCACCTCCTCTGCCAGGTTTAAAAGCAGGTAGACTAACAGTTACATCTCACGATTTCAAAACCTCAATTGAATCACAGGGCATTAAATACTAATTCCCCCTCACCCTCTGCTGCGTGTGTGTTGGGGGGATTAGTATTTAACACTCCACATCATCAAGTGAACAAAACCCATATAAAAACCAGAAAACCACAAATAAACAGACCAAACCATTCCCACAAGCCCAGGGATGCATTGCCACCAAATCAGACATATCCAGACCAGCATCCCTGGTAGCTTCACCAACAAACTGCCTGTTCAAGCACACAGGCCCCTTTCTAAAAAACAGTTTGGCCCCTTTTGGGGCTGCATTCCCACGAAAGCAGGCTCCAGTCCAACCAGCAGCCACACCTTATCCCCGGCAGTCAAATGCCTGTCCCCACAAACTACTTTCCAGCAGCAGGAAGCAGCAGTGAAACAGCAAAGGGACCATTTAAAAAAAAAAAAAAAAAAAAA
>QEPC01000373.1:887542-906013 GCA_003113815.1 Sphenodon punctatus
CCCCCCCAAAAAAAATCCCCCCCATTCCCCAGTCTAGTTTCTCCCCCTCGGCCCCTGCTGGGCAGGGGTTGAGGGGGAGAGACTAGAGTCCCCTCTCCATGTTTATTCACCAGGGCAGCAGGCAGGCACGGGGCACCAGGCAGGCAGGCAGGCAGTTCGCTTCAGCATTCAATGGAAGCACTCAGGCGAGAAGTGCTACGGTGCGCATGCTCAACTGAGTCAGTTCAAGCATGCGCACTGCAGCACATCTCGCTGAGCTCCTCCACTGAATGCCCAAGGTAAGACTTTACATTGAGCACATAGGGCTCAATGCAAAGCTGCCGCTCATGGGAAATTTTATTCCCCAGCAGCGTGCTTGGACTGAACACTCAGCCGCCTGGTGCACATTCAGTCCAAGTTTTTTGTCCCTTATGGGACTCACTCGCAGTCGCTCCAGAAGACAGAGAGCGCTCACTGACTGAGTGCTTTCTGTCTGTCGACCGGCTGAAGTTGACATCGGCGCCACTCTGCTTCTGGCTGCTTGGCAAGCCAAGCAGTCAGATGCAGCGCGGCGCTCCAATGTGAACCTCAGCCAGCCGGCAGGCAGAGCACTCAGTCAGTGTGAGCGCTCTGTCTTCTGGTGAGTTCCACTCCCACCCGTGGGGGGAGAGAGAGGGAGCACTGCCCCAGGCACCCTCAGGCCAGCACCGCCACTGAACACTACACTACAGATTGTCTGACTGACAGCTATGATACAAATTCCAAGTGACTAAGAGTAAAATAGACTCTTAAAAGCCCCAATCAAGAAGAATGAAAAAGAAAAACCTGTCTTCAGGCCTACAACTTCTCCCTGAAGGTCAACTGGTCTAGCAGCATTTGGGAGTTTTACTCAGTGCTGTGCACATACTGCTCAGGCAGACACGCTCACAAAAGTTTATGCAGTAGGTATTTACTTTAAAAGCAAGTTTTATGGAACCAATTAAATAAGAACCCAGTGACACAGGACAATAAACCCACCACAGTGGCTATTGCTTTACAACGTGCTCCGCCACTCACTTCATAGTATTCAATGTCTGTACTAACTCTAGAGCATAAAAAGTTCCCTCACACAATTCCAATGGTGGCTGTGGATACTTTTCTTCAGTTTCAGTAGGTGCAGGATTTGTCTGCAAAGGTTACTCTCTGGGTGTCACCACTGCTAATTCTCATGATTTAATTACAGTTCTTGCAAATTTGGTGGAATTGGGCATGGCTCATTCCAAGGTTTTGCCATCCTTTCTACAAGACTAGGCAGCATTGCAAGCTAGAGCTGGTTCACAGTTTTGAATGGACACTGCATGGAACTTAGTAGTTTTGCCTGATTTTTCACTTGAAACCAGGCAAAGTGTTGCGATTTCCATTATATGTCACGATCACTTGGTTCGTTCATATATAGTTTATATACAGTTCATGGGTGTGAATCTACGAGAAGGAAAACAAAAAAACATAAGCCCATGGTGCAGCTAGTTGGAAATGGGCCTTGGTGCAGATGATGGAATGGGCCCCTCCTGGGACACTCCTCTCCAGTGTGCACACGTGGGGCCCCCAGTTCCTGGGCCTTGGTGTGGCTGCACCTGCTGCACCTCTTATACCTACACCTCTGACGTAACTTAGCACATGCACCTGCAGTTTCTTAACTTCACAAATGTTTCTCCCTTTGTTCCCCTATCCCTTGTCTTCCCATTTCCCTTGCTTTGTCTTTCCTAGATTGTAAGCCACTTGGGGCAGCAACCTATCTCTAATTGGCTCATGATTTACAGTGCCAGGTACAGTGCTGTTGCTATATAAATCCTCACCACCATCATCCTGATAGAATCATGGGATTCGACTTTCATTGGGTGTTTTTACACACACACATTTCTCCTGCATGTTTGCTGTTACATCCTGAACTTTCTGTGTGTCTAAATCACTCACCCAGATCTTAAACATCTGGCTCTTTGAACTTCTGCGTAGAACTTCTCCCACAACTTTTGTGTGTAAATGTTCTCCTGGTAAACTGCTTTGCTCCAGGCAGCTGTGATCACTTGGTTTCCATGGCAGCCTCTCACATCTACAGCTGTGGCTAGTTTAGCCTGCCTCAGGGCAGTGTTTGTGTGAAGAATGCATCCAGGAACTGCCTCAAGTGTGTGAGTGTAAGAGAGAAAAAGAGAGTGAATGACGGACAGATGGATAAATGCATCCAGAATTTACTTGTGTACTTGTAGAAGATTGAAAGACCAGCATCTAAGATGTGTGTAAAAATGCCCATTGTTTAAAAAATAGATTTTCAGTCCTCTTAATTAAAGGGAAAAGCTCGAGGACTTGGCAGCAGTACTTCCTACAAGATCAGAATCCAAAAACCAATTAAAAAAATTTCAAACAGCTATTTAAAAAATCTCCACAATTTCTAAGCCAACCTTATGATTTTCAGGTTCCTACCGCCTAGTTTTTGAACACATGTGCTTGGTAACCCCATGCATTTGCTACTCACCATGCGTATTATTTTGGGGGACATAAAATAAGGAAATCCCCCACTTTCTTCCCTGGTATTCCCCCTCCTGCCTCTCTTCTCCCCAGCTTCTCTTGATGAGGTCATAACATCCCTCCACTCTTCATCTAACCCCTCCACTTGCCCCCTTGCCCCCTTCCCCTCTCACCTCCTAACAGCAATTGCCCCCACTGCTGCGCCTTCTCTGCTGCACATCATCAATCTCTCCCACTCTACTATGTCATTTCTATTGACTTTCAAATATGCCACCATCTCCCCTATCCTTAAGAAGGCCACTCTTGACCCCTCCAACCCTTCCAGCTATCGCCCCATTTCGCTCCTACCCATTGTTTCCAAGCTCCTGGAGCCAGCTGTCTACACACACTGTCTTGATTTCCTCTCTTCATATTCCTCCCTTGACCCCTTTCAATCAGGCCTCTGCCCTCTCCACTCAACTGATACTGCCTTCACCAAAAATCACCAATGGCTTTCTCTTACATAAGTCTAAGGGCCTCTACTTCTTTCTTGTCCTCCTCAATCTCTCTGCCACAGTTGACACTGTCGACCATGGCCTCCTCCTGAATCCACTACACTCCATTTCCAGGACTCGGTTCCCAACTGGTTCTCTTTGTATCTCTCAAACTGCTCCTTCAGCATTTCTCTTGCTGGTACCTCCTCTGCTTCCCTTCTCTGGGGGCTCCCCAAGGCTCTGCCCTTGGCCCTCTTCTCTTCTCCCTTTATACTCCTTCTCTGGGTAAACTCATAGAATCTCACAGCTTCCAGTATTACCTGTATGCTGATGACACTGAACTCTGGCCGTTTTTAGATGAACGCGCGGTGTGCTCACACGTCGTTGCCAAAATCCCACAAGACAGGATTAGACAAGACGCTGCCGCAAGTCACGCGCACGGGAGGGGGGCGCGCATTCTTTTCCATCGGTGATCTGACCGGGTCGGCAATTGAGGTGGTCAGATCATGGCTGGAAAAGAATGTGCATCCCCCTCCCGGGTGTGTGACTCAGGGCAGCGTCTCGTATAATCCCGTCTCGCGGGATTTTGGCAACGACACGCGAGTGCACCGTGCGCTCGTCTAAAAACGGCATCTGTCTCTCCACTCCAGCGTTCTCCCCCTCCATCTGGTCTCATATCGCTGTCTCTCTGACATCTCTGCCTGGATGTCTCACCCCCAACTCAAGCTTAATATGGCCAAGACCAAACTTCTCATCTTCCTTCCAAAATGTTTCCATTCTACTTCCCTATCAATTTCCATTGAGGGAGTCACCATCCAGCAGCATAGCCTGGGATTCATCTTTGACTCCTCCCTCTGCTTTATGCTTCAGAACCAGGATGTTGCTAAATCCTGCCGCCTTGCTCTGTGTATTGCTAAAATCTGGCCCTGTCTTACTGTTGCCACCACAAAAACTCTAATTCATGCTGTAGTCATCTCTCACCTTGATTACTGCAACTTCCTCCTTACTAGTCTCCCCTGCTGTGGACTGTGGACTCTGCCTGGGCCTGTGCTGGCAGGAACCAACACCGGCCTGCCTGAGCCCCCTCAGCAACAGCTGGGGGGAAGCACTATTGCTGCTTCCCCCTCCCACTGTATGATGCCACTGTGCTGCCACTGCTCACACCTGAGCCGGGTCCCTCAGCAGCAGGGGGGGGCACTACTGCCCCCACCCACCCAATGGTACCACTGTTACTGTGTCCCTCCCCCCCCCCGGCACCTAGGCATCAGCCAGGGTGGGGGGCGGCACTACCACCTCCCTGTCCAAAGCTGACACCACTGCCCAGTGTCTGTGTACAGAGTGTGTTTGTACATAGAGTGCGCATGCGGAGTGCGCATGTTTGTGCACATGGGGTGTGGAGTGTGCAGTGTGCATCAGAGAGAGAATGAACGTGTGATGTGTGCGTAAAGAGAGAAAGAGAATGTGTGTCTGTGAGAATGAATGAGTGAGTGTGTGTAAAAGAGAATGTGTGTGCATCTGAGAATGAGAGGGAGAATGAGTGAATGGAGTGTGTGTGAGAGAGAGAATGAGAAAGTGTGTAAGAAAGAGAATGAATGAGTGTGTGAATAAGAGACAATGAATGAGTGAATGTCTAACTGTGAGAATGAGAGAGAGAATGAGTGTGTATGTGTAAGAGAATGTGTGAGAGAGGAAAGGGGGTTTGTGTGAGTGAATGAGAGAGCGAGAAAGGGAAGGAGTGTGTGTGTGTGTGTGTGTGAGAGAGAGAGAGAATGAGCACGCAGGGGGTGGAGGAATGTTTGAGAGAATGAAAGAGAGAGAGGCTGCATTCCCACAATGTTGATTGTGCAGCCTTTGGTGCTGCGGGAACTTGTGCTATTAAAATGTAGTACAGCTTCTGGGAAGTAGGAAGTACGGCTCTTGTGCCAGCAAGCTCATGGAATGGACAGGGTAGGATTTCACTACCCTGTCTGTTGCATGAGCACCACACTTCCTCTTTCCCCACGAGCCAGGAGCTGCGCTACATTTGACTAGTGCATGCTCCCATGGCGCCAAAGGCTGCTAGTGAAAAGGAAGCTTTCAGCAGCTGGCTGCTCATGAGAAAGCAGCCAGAAAGTAGTGGGGGGGGAGGTGGTGTTGTCTCTCCTGCCCTGTGCCCCCCACCTCTTTGGGGGATGGAAGGAGGGAGCCACCACCCAAGTCAAGGAGAGACCCACATGATCTGCTTCCCCTTCCTGTGTCTCAGCCCAAGCCTGCCTCACTCTGAATAACTACCAGCCCTTACAGAAGACTGAGGCCCAGTAGCATCTGAGGTAAGAGCCACCTGGCCAAAAAAATACCTTTCCTGCTCCTCCTTCAATTGTCAAATGGAACTGGCTGGGGCCATGGGAAAGTGAGGGGGGGGCTGTATTTTGTCTTTGCCCTGGGCCCCACAATTTTTAAGGCCAGTTCCACACAGTCTGGGACCGGCACTGGCAGAGCACAGGTACTGGTGGCAGCAGGAGCGAGTAGAGTGTTTGTGTCTGGTTGGGGCGGGGAGTGAGCAAGAGGGAGCATGTGTGTGTGTGTGTCTAATTCAGCATGTCTGAGTGAGGGGGAGTGGAGGGCTGGGGGGAATGTGTGTGTGTCTGGTTGGGGGCAGTGTGTGTGTGTGTATGTGAAGGGGGGAGAGGAGGGGAGGGGTGGGTGGTTGGTTAGCCCCTCTGCACTCTTATTTTTAGAGGGGGAAGGGGGAGTGCCAGCTTTGCCTTGTCATGTGGTTTTCGCAGTGCTTGGTTTGCCCCTGTGCAGTCTGCATTTTTATATTTGGGGAGGGCGGTGCCAGATTTCTTTGTCTGATTGCTTCCTGCACCCTAGAATCTGTTGCATTTCAGTACATGGTGAGCCTTTGATAAAGAGATATGTTATGTTGCTGAATGCTCCTAATGCTCCAGCAGGAGGCAAACATTGCAAAATGTTTCTGTATTGCAAATCCTCTCAAAACACTGGGAAATTTCATAGTCAAAAAACTTCCAGTTTAGAATAATAGTTAAGGCTCTTGCAAATTAAATCATGCACTAAAAAGTCATGGAAATTGTAAGCTAAGATTCCTGCTTTAACTAGCGAGTCACGTAAGCAGTAAAGACATTGTACAGTCTCTCATACTGTGCTTGATTCCAACTTAGGCTCCATGCCCCAATACTTTACGTTGGTCTTTCAGTTCCAATCCTCTTCCTCTGCAGGTTGGGGGCAACACTGAAGCTGGGGAATGGAGGGGGTGAGGGGGCAGTGGCAGAGCTGTGGGGAGCTCAGGAATGGGAGAGCAGGGGCTGCAGGTGGGGACTGAGGGACAGCAGTACAGCTGGGGAGGGAGCTTAGGATTGGGAGAGTAGGGATGCAGGGGGGGTTCAGGGGCAGCAGGAGAGCTGTAAGGATCTCAAGGCTGGGGGAGGTGGGGTTGTGGGTGGGGATTAAGGGGCAGTGGTCGAGCAGGGCTGGAATAGCAAAGGCTGCGGGTAGTGATTGAATGGCAGAGGGAGAGGTGCAGGGCCTACAGGTGGGGATTAATGGGCACCAGAAGAGCTGGGGAGGAGCTCAGGGCTGGAAGAACAGGAGCTGCAGATGGGGATTGAGGGGGCAGCAACAGAGCTGGGGGACAGAGTTGGGAAAGGAGGGGCTGCAGGTGTGGATAGAGAGGAAGCAGCACAGCTGGAGGGAGCTCAGGGCTAGGGGGGCAAGGGATGCAGGTATGGATTGATGGGCAGTGGTAGAGCTATGAGGAGCTCAGGGGTGGGGGTGAGAGCTGAGAGACAGCAGCAGAGCTGGGAAAAGGTCAGGACTGAGGGAGTAGGGGCTGTGGGTGGAGACAGAGGGGTAGTAGTAGATGTGGGTCACGGGGTTGGGGACCAGGGACTGTGAGTGGGGATTGAGGGGCAGCAGGAGACCTGGGAGGGCAGCTAGACTGTTGCAGCACCATGAGCAGAGTGGCTAGGGAGCTAATGTTTGGAGGGTGCTCATCCTGGTGCAAGAGCCTAGCTGCCCCACCTCAATCCCCACCCACAGCCCATGCTCTCCCAGTCCCGGGCTCCCCACAGCTCTGCTGATGCCCCCTCATCCCCTCCATTCCCCAGCTTCAGTGTTGCCCCCAACCTGCAGAGGGAGGATTGGGTCTAAAAGACCAATGTGAAGTGTCGGGGCTAGGAATGGGCGAACAGAACCAAGTTCAGAAATTCGGTTCAGTTCGGAAATTCAGTTCGGTCGACTGAACTATTTGAGTTCGGTCCGAACTCCGAACTTCTGAAGAAAATTCAGAAATTCAAACCCCATTGAACTAAATGGAATATTATCTTTTAGGGATGGGTGAACAGAGCTGAGTTTAGAAATTCGGTTCGGTTCAGTTCGGTTCGGAAGTTCGGTTCAGTTGACCGAACTGGTCGAGTTCAGTCTGAACTCCGAACTTCCGAACCGCATTCGCCCATCCCTAGTCGGGGCATGGAGCCTAAGTTAGATTCAAGCACAATGTGTAAAACTGTACAACGTCTTTACTGCTTATATGACTCACAAGTTAAGGCAGGAGCCTTAACTTGCAATTCCCATGACTTTGTAGTGCATGTTTGAATTTGCAAGAGCCTATAATTCTAAACCAGAGGGTTTTTTACTATGGAATTATTCATCATTTATGTAGCATTATCAGTCTTCAGAGTTTTATAAAGACCTTTACTAGATCATCTCCACTCAACCCTGTTAGGCAGGCCATTGTTAGTCCTATTTCACAGATGAGGAATGGAGGCTGAATGATAGTGACATGCCCAAGACCACCCATTGGCTTCAAGGCTAAAACAGGATTTGAACTCTCATCTCCCAGATTATCCTAATCTAAAAACTAGGGGCATTTTTACACGTTCCCACTTTTTCCCAGACTTCAAAAGTCCAGGTTTGGCAAACTCCCATGGGTGGTGGATTTAGACACTCAGGCCCCCGACCGGAAGTCACCTGGTCAATGCCATACAACTCACGGGTGTTTTGAAACCTGGACTTGGAAAACCATGATAATCAAGGCCCACAAGTCTGGATTTCAAAACATACAGGAGTCACGTGGCACCACTGTTTACAATGGTACCCAGGTGACTTCTGGTTAGGGGGTGAGCATCTAAATCCCCCCTGCAGGAATATGCTGCACCTGGACTTTTGAAGTCCAGGAAAGAGTGCCAACATGTAAAAACACCCTAAGTTACACATAATAGCTGGGTAGCTACTACATAGTCTAATGCAGGAGTGATTGAAGTTCTCAAGTCCAAGAGCTGCGTACCTAAATCTTCTTATGGCCAAGATTCAAGACATACACATGCAGGCACACACGAACCTGTCCTGCTTCTTGATTGGCTGTTGCTCTGGATTCCTGGACCGGTTGCTCTGGATTCCTGGCTGCTGAGATTCTGAGGAGCAGCTGCAATTCATAGTGCTGAGACTCAGGTGCAATAAAGTAAGACACAGAGTCATTATGGAAGCATGGGGGTCAGGACCAGGCCTGGTGTGATCAAAAACTGCTCTTGAACTGCCAAAGAGCTGCATCATGTGGCTCCTGAGCCACAGTGACCAACCCAGCCTAGTGTCACGTCTGAACAAGTCCTCAATGAGCACACGTCAAAATCTGCCAGATCCCTAGCAAGGTGAAGTGCAGATGTTTATTAGTAATACTTTCATCAGCATGTACATCTACTAGGGATGTGCAAACAGAACACTGTTCGGATGGTCGGCCGTTCGGTCGTTTGGTTCAGAAACAGAGTTTGGTTCGGTTGTTCGGTTCGGGAACCAAGTTCGGGTTCGCCGGAGTTCGGTTCGGTCAAACAAACAGAAAATCGGTATCAGTATCGGTACCAATATTGATAGAGATTTCGAAGATTTTATTTTCAGTATTGGTAACATTTGGACCTGAGACACTTAAGTTTGTTATTTTTATGTCTTCATGTCTTGTTATATTGTTAATGTTTGTTTTTTAAAAAGTTATTAAAAGGTTATATCAGCTACAAGCTGAGTTTGACCTGTCCAATCTTTTACCCCAAACTCATCCGAACTAATCCAAACGGTACCGAAATGTTCGGTCATTTCGAGTTCGGATCGAGTTCAGTTCAGTCGGTTCGAGTTCGATTCAGAAGTTTGGTTCGATGGTCCGAACAGACCGAGTTCGGTCCGAACTCTGAACTTCCGAACCGTGTTCACACATCCCTAACATCTATGGAACTGCATGAAAAGCCCTATTGATAGGTATCCCTTATATACCTTGGAATGTCAGTCCAAGCTTCACTCTTGCTGCTAGGGGATTCCTGTAGGAGTTAAAAGTCAGCTCCTGGGTCCGAGTGAATAGTCACCAGTGTCCCAGGTCTTCCAGGAGCTTTTTGTTTTTTAATGGCAGCCTCTTAAAAACATTTTAGCCCTATCAGGCTTGCCATCTGCTTGAATAAATTAGCCTTTAAAATAATTTGTCAACCCATCTACATCAGCAACATTCATTTCATTAATTGGAAGAATTAGCTCTTTGTAGCAAGTAAAAGAATGTAGAGCCAAAACATACTGTACTTTCTCCCAAGTGAGTGAGAGACCCTTGGACGAACTCGTGGGGTGCCATTAAAATGAATAGTTGTACAGAAAAAAATATCATTTTAGTGTTTATTTAACAGAGCTACCTTCCTAAGAAGAGAACTTTCAGAATTCTTTAACATCTGGTTGACTTATATTTTGAGTTTGTTTCCTCAGTGCTAGGAACAGAACATCTTCAATATAGAAAGTACAAGTCTACATTCTTGTCCACACAGACGCTATCGTGTTGCAAGAAATGCAGAAGAGGAACATGTATAAATACTTCTTTTTAATTTTACAAGAACTGTGTTAAATGTCACAGACCAAGGTCTATTCTCAGTTGCATCACTGAGTTACTGAGAAATTGACAGTCACGTGGGAGTTAGACTGGTATAAAGCAGAATTTGCCCCATATGAAACATGCCAGACACTGTTAAGCAGCAGAGTGCCATATTATATGCTAAGAATTACTATGCACATGGATATGCATTGTGGCTTATTAACACCTGCAATAGGATTGCTGATTGATGCCCTTGTCAGAAATACGACAGACTGGAGCGTAGGTATAAACTTCATAAAGGCCGGGGAGTCTGAGCCTATTTTCAGAGAGCCCCCCTCCCTCCCCCCCTTTGAAAAATCTGAAATGCTGGACACATGTTTGAATTCACTACATGAAAAAATTCATTCTGAAGATAGGAATAAATTGGGTGGATGAAGACAAAAGCCCTTTTTACATGAGACGCTCCCATGCATGGACACCCATCGTCCATGCGGGGGAGCATCCCGTGTAAATGTGAGGGTGCGTGGGGGGTGCTCCTGTGACCCACGCATCCCTACACATCCCCCCCTCACGCATGGAGTAACCAGTGAAAACACAAGTTGCTCCATGCGTGGAGCTGCATGGGGGATGACCCCCACACCGCCCCCTGCAACAGCACGCCCACAGACTTCCCCCCACCCCCACGCTGCAGCCCGTTTAAAGAGGGCCAAAGTTCTACAGCTATAAATAATCAGCAGGATTACTTCTTGCTTTGGTCAGAGTTTTAGGTTAACACATATTCAGATGTTATGTGGCATATATCATATTATTGCACAAGCAGCAGACCCAAATTAAGGATCTTTCGTAATCTAAAGTGCTACATTTGTCAAAATAATGCTCTCAAAAGATACTCTAACAGAAGCTGTAAAACTACTGAAGTTGTTTTATGTGGTACCAGCAACAATGTATACAGCTAAAAGATTTTCCAGTACCACAAGACAACTGAAAAATTACCTTTGCAGTATGCTGGGTCAATCAAGACTCAATCACATGGTAGCATTCCACTCCCACAAACATTTTACAGACAAACCGAACACTGAAACTCTTGTAAGCTGTTCATTATTCATAGTGAACAGAGAAGAAACATAGTTGCATTATCCTGGAATATTATCAGGTGTCACTTCTACAAGCAGCAGTATTGCACACAAAAAAACCTAATATAAGTTTTCCAAGCTGAATATTCTGTCATTGTTTCTAGAGTGTCTATCCAGGTTACTAAGAGTGTGAGTTAAAAAAAAAAAAAGAAGAAGAAGAAGAGGAGGAGGAGGAGGAAAAAGGATAGGAAAAAGAAAAGAAGACATTAAATTTTGGGCTCTCCATAACATTTGCAAAACCTTATGCTTCTAGATTGGAGGGAGGAATGTGGTTACTGTTATGGGGAAGGGGGAATCTTCCCCAGGGGAAGGCGGGAAGGGAACACGGGGAGACGCAGGGTTGGCCGTGGAAAGGACAGAGACGGCAGGGGCAACTCCAACTCTACTTGAAAGGAATTTAGAAGGACACGTGCCCGTCAGGATAGAGTGGTGGCCTTTCAAACCTACACGAGAGTTCAGGCCTCTGTCATCATAGGGCGCTGAGCAGGGAATACTGGAGTGCCCAAGCCTGCCTTGCACCCACCACCGTCTTCCAAACACACCACCAGGAATGGGAAGGTTGTGGGGTGGAAGTGAGGGGGAGGAAGGAATGGGACCCAAGGATCACAAGGACTGGAAAGAGGGGTCACTCAGAACCGCAGGGAACAAAATGGACCCAGGGAGGAAGGGGGGGAGGCAGGACACTCACACACACAGACACTAACACTTGCACACTTGCGCACAGACTCGCTTACAGGAATAAAGGAGAAGGTTCACACACTCACCACGTACCTCGGCTCTGTCACTCTCACACTGCCAAATGGTCTAGGAAGGGAGGAAGGGAAAAGGATGCAATAGGGTTTCAAAGTCCACAAACGCTACTTGCTCTCGCTCCAAGGTGACCAGTTTCTCTGATCACCAGCACTGTGTGCTCTACAGAGCCGGTGTTTATACTAGCAGCCCCGCCCCCCTGTCCTGCCTGCAGGTGTAGGGAGCGTCGCAATGGCATTGGCCCCGTCCCTATACTACACGGCTCAGCGGGGGGAAGTTCTGTTGAGTCGTGCTGTCGTGGAGCTGGTCGGGAAGTTCCGGAAGTGTCTGGCCTGATCGGGGTGCCCTCTGGGGTGAGTGAATCCAGGATCATTCCTGGGGTTTGAACCCTTCAGCGGGCCCGTGTTTCCCGCCATCGGGGACCCCGGCGGCAGCTCCGGAGCAAGCCCCTGACAGTTACAGACTTTGCACACAATGCAAGTATTGACAATAGGAACGGTAAATGTGCTTGGTATTGTGATAGGACACTGGTTCCCAATCTTTTTTGCCTGACACACCCCTTTTTGAGACTTAAATAAAATGCTGTAGCCCCAGACAGCAATGAGACATGCAAAGTATATCCAATATCATGCAGATCACAACCTCATCCTCAGATGGGGTAACCCCACTTGAGAACCTCGTCAATGCCAAGATGTGTCAATACACTCTATAAAACCCTTCCCAGCACTGGTATGAGTACAGTACAACCTTTCCTATATACAGTCACTTTTGTGGACAGACAAGTAGTTTGTCCAGATACGAGAGGTGTTCAGACAGAAAAGGTTTGGTTCTGATTGGCTGTCGAGTGCTAGTTGTGCTCAATAGCCCACCAATTCTGACTAGGAGCACGGTGCCGACGGTGCTTAGTCTCTGCTCCAGGCGCACTTTATATCCCCTGAAAGTAGGAGAGATACAAAGCATGTCAGGAATGGGGAAGGATCTGGTTACTGGATATCTAACAAGAGGGGTTATGAAATACATGCATGCCAAGTCCAAAGAAAGGTTAAGTCAGGGGCGGGGAACCTTTGGTCCATAGGAGAAATCCAGCCCTCAACTGGTTTTTTATTTGGCCTGGAACCAGCCTATGGATCCAATCTTTGCCTTGAAGCATTGAAAGTGAGATCAGGATGAAGGGAGTGGAGACAAGGGCATTGGCTCAAGGACAGGGGATGATTCTATGGCATAAACTGATTATCAGGGCTCTCCTCGTCCTTCCCTGCCTTAAGCACCCCCATCACCCACAAAGCCCTCAACAGGTTGCATCCTACCCATCTAAAAGGCTGCCTTGCCTTCTCTCTTATGTGCCATTCTGATCCCTAAGGTAAGCCCAGGGGGCCCCCCTCCTACAAGTTCCATCATTGCACCAACCACGTACAGCAAGAGCACACAGAAAGGTGTCCTTAGTGGCTGCTCCACCGCTTTGGAACTCCATTTCCCCTCAATGTCTGCCAAAACCTGAGCATTTTCCAAAGGCCTTTTGGCAAGGCCTTTAAACAGACAGGGATAGGGTTTGGGGAGTGGTTTTAATGGGAATTTTATATAGTTTTCTGGGGTTTGTTTTTGTATATACATCTAGGATGTAAACTATCCTGACAGTCAGCGTAGTGGATAAGGTGTTGGACTTGGACCTAGGAGACTGGGATTTGAATCTCACCCTAGTCAATGAACTCGCTGGGTGGCCTTGGGCAAGTCACAACCTCTCCACTTCAGTTCCCCATTTGTAAAATGAAAATATATGTAGTAGTAGTTTATTTTGGATACTGGCAATTGCCATGATCCACTCGGGACAATTCACATTCACCATTTACAATTAAAATAATACAAACAGACAAAACCTTTGAAGAAGAAGCTCAAGGTTTCAATCAAAAGTAAATAATTAAACTTAAGTTCAATGACCATACAATGCATAGTTTATCCTTTCAAAGATCTACACCTACTGTTTTCAGCCTGAAACACAAAAGTAGCCACCCTTTTTATATAATTTTCTTTATCCTGTTGCAGAATCCAAATTAATTTATCTTTCTTAGTAACAAAAAAAAGTTTGTATAGGTTGGCATAGGATATAAATATTTTTTCCCTGACTCTGGGAGGATCATTTTTAAAGGTGCCATGCGACTCGCGCTGCTGCTGCAGGCCGGACAGCTGCAGCATCTGGCAGCGCCGGTATTCCCTGCGTCTCTTCTGCACATGCGCGCCAGCCCGGGGAGAAAGAATAGCTTTCCCCGTAACTGGAGACAGGGCGCAGGTGCAGCTTCTGGTGGGTCAGCACTGCCGACTGACCTAAGAAGCCGCAATTTTTGGAGGGCGTGGCCAGCCTGGGCAATGGGTTCTAATGGAACCCATTGCCCAGCCATTTTAATTGCCTGGAGGGGCACCTTTGAAGTCACCTCTCTCAGGCTGCAGCTGCACAAGGCGGGAAATTTGCAGCTGAGCGGGGTCTCATTCAGACCTCGCTGATTAGACCCCAGCAGCAGCCATTACCGAGTTCCCCAGTCCAGACCTGTCTGTGATCAGGTAGGGTTTTTTGCCAGGGGGACTTGGAGACAGTTGGGGAGTGGGGCGGTTAACTGTTGAGTGGGGGCATTTGAGGACACAGTGTGGGAGTGGGAGCACACTGGGGGAATGGGCCCCACTTGAGGACATGGTGGGGGCACTTGGGGACACTGTGGGAGAATGTGGGCCACTTGGGGACACAGTGGGGTCACTTGGGGACACTGGGGGTGGGGGTTAACTGGGGAGTGGGGGCATTTAAGGATACAGTGGGGAGTGGGGGCACACTGGGGATTGAGGGCACACTTGGGGAATGGGGGCCACTTGAGGACAGAGTGGGGGCACTTGGGGACACGGTGGAGGAGTGGGGCCACTTGGGGACACAGTGGGGACACAGTGGGGGAGTGGGGACCACTTGGGGACACAGTGGGGGAGTGGGACACACCGGTAATTGGGGTCACTTGGGGACACTGGGGAGCGGAGGGCACTTGGGGACACAGTGGGGGAGTCTGCAGCTTTGCTGAAACTGACATTTTAACCTGTGAATATAACCTGCCTAAATTAAGGTGCCTCATTGTAGGTTGGTTTCTGGTTTATGTGTGGTTTTTATATATCTGTGCATAGGGCCCTGGGAATAAAGTTGGTTGGTTCAAGATTAGTTGGAATGTGGGTTTTGTTCACTTGATGATGTGGAGTGTTTGTTTTGCTGCTGTCTTTGGGGGTCTTTGGATGCCTTTGGGGGCTTTGAACCTGGGCAGACTTGTTGGAATGGTTTGAGTCTGCAGCTTTGCTGAAACTGACATTTTAACCTGCACAGGTTGGGGAAAAGCTGTCTGTTGTGTAGATCTTTGCTAAAACTGCTTGTAAGTGAGGTTTAAGGTTGTCTGTCTGCTTTTAAACCTGGCAGATGCAGGAGATGAATATAACCAAGGAAGCCCCAATTTCTCAGACTTAGAAAAGGGTCTGTTTGTTTGGACAGGCATTGGCTGGTGGGGATACAGTGTAGATAGGATGCTGTTTTGGATGGGCTTCTTCGGATTCATTCCAGGTGACTCACTATTATAATAGCTGACTATTACTATTGTTGTTACTATTTTAACTAAGAAGGTACCCTGTTTTGGGGGGGCAAGGTCTTTGATGGTATTTCCAGCTGACCTGTGTTGTTTATTTTAATTCTTTGTTAATCTGCTGTGTATTTTGTTATCTTGCTTGCACCATTGTGGTGGTCTGTGCCAACCAATGTGCCATCTTGCTATGTCCTGTGCCAAAAAGAGCTTCTGTTCCCAGTCTCTTGGGGGTGGCGGGGAAGAGGGGTTGAAAATCAGGTTTCTGACTTTTTTTTAATGCAGCTTTTTTCCAGGTTTCTTCCAGGGGTGAGGGTTTCCTGTACAGTGCAATAGCAGTGTGTCATCTGCCATTCTACTTTACTCAGAACTTCAGGCTGCAGCTATTTTGTTGTGGCCCTGAGGTTGTGTGTGTGTTAAATATGTGATCAGGTTTTTTTATCCTGCTATGGCACTACCACTGTTGGAGAGAGAGAGAGAGAGTCGTCCTACTGGAGTCCCATCCACTGAATGGATGAGATGCTAGTAGAAGGGTTCTCTCTGTCTCCAAGCGGCAGGGTTTTACTCAGCAGCAAGGAGTTCCCAGGGTTAACTAATGTTTTGTCCATCAGATATTAAGGCTGATAACTCCTAGTTTCTGGATTTTTAGAGGCTCCGCCTACAATGGACAAGCCCCACCCTAGAGCTCTGCCAGCCATAAGGTTCCGCCGGTGGCCTGGCCAACCTTACTGCCCCACCAGCCTCAAAACCCACCAGCCGCCACTGTTCCCCACCCCTCAGTTAAGCTATTTACCCTACTCAGGCATGGAGGAGTGTTCTTAGATTCTGGGCTAAACTACACCATACCGAAGCCAGAGGGTTGGTCCAGTTTTTGATTATGGATCCATTCAAGAGCTCATGGCAGCAGGCCGTGGATATTTATTTGCGACAGATGGGTTATGGACCTGACTATTGGAAGGACAGGGAGTTGGCTGTAGTGCTGAGGGATCTTCAATTAAGGCTGGAGGACAGGACTCAGCGGGATGAGATGGCTATAATTAGAGCCACCCGCCATCTCGCAAGCTATCTGCCCCTTATAAGGCCTTGTTTGAGCATGGCCTCTTATTGGTCTTCATCAATTTCCACCAGGGGTAAGTTTCTTTTTATGTTAGCCAGGTTTAACGCCCTACCTACGAGTGTTTTGGAGGGGCATTTCTTGGCTATTAGCTTTTCAGAACGTCTTTTCCCGTTCGACCAACAGGAGGTCGAGACTCCCGCCCATGTCAGATTTCAACCAAATCTGCCATAAATTCCTCACAGCCTTTCTTCGGAAATTTCCAGGGCGTACAGACCAAAATTTACTCATTCTGGCTCTGGCGGACGAGGTTCCATCCATTTCAGCAGTGGTAGCTCAGTTTCTGGTTGCTGCCTTAAATTTGCGCACATTATTCCTCCAGTTTAAATGTCCCCTGAGTAGGGAGTGAGGAGTTATGGCACATGTCTGGTTAGGTAGTGGGCTTTGGGCATTTTGTTTTACTCTCTGTATTTGTTTAAGGGGGGGTTATTGGACCATGAGCCAGAATTTTGTTTTCTGTGGGCTCAGGAAAAGTTTTTATTAGATGTTGGTAATTTTGGATATATTTGCTTATTATTTATGTGTGACTTGTTTGTTTTCTGTATATTTTGGCCTTGGCCGCAATAAAATATTATATTAAAAATATTATATTAAGCTATTTACCCAAGACTACATGTGAAGGGGATCGGAACAGATGTATTTTTCAAGATGGTGGTCTGCAGGCAAGTTAGGTTTCGGGGAGCCTCCGAGAGCCAGGAGGAGGGGCATTGCAGGCTGAAAGTGCAGGGATGGCGAACCTCCAGTCTGCATTCCACTTCCAGCCTGCAATGTCCCCTCTTTCTGGCTCTCGGAGGCTCCCTAAAACCTAACTTGCCTGCAAACCACCATCCATTTCCCAGCAGCCCTCAGGCATTTATTAAGGAAGGTGGAAACCTCCAGGTGCTGGTGAGCAGGTGGGGTCCCAGTCTGGAGTTCTCCCAGCACCCTGACCCTCTCTCTCCTCCATGATGCGTTGGGCCTGTGTGGATACATCTCATGAAGAGGGAAAGGTTCCCCACCTCTGATTTAGCGATCCTGTTCAGAGATCAGAGGTCCATTTTGCTAGGCATAGATGCTTATAAAACAAAGAGTCCCTGCCCCCATTAGCTTGCAAAACAGATATGGAAAAGCCACATGGAGACCATGATTCTAGTCATCTCCACTAACACTAAACATTCTACTGCTATGTAGTCCTGTACTAAGCATTTACCCTTCAAACCCATAGAGGCCACTGTTTACATAAGAAAAGAACATAAGTAATACCATACTGAGCCAAACCAATGGCATTGATCCAATCAAGCCCAGCATCCTGTCCTTTGACAGTGGCCAATCTTGATCGCATGGGAGAAGAACCAACAGTCACAATGGGCAATCCATTCCCTGTTGTTCACTGCCAGCTCCCGACAGCAAGACGTTCATCCTGTAAGCTACTTGGTTGATAGCCATTAATGGACCTACTCTCTAAGAACTTATCCAGTCCTTTTTTAAACCCAGCTATACTACTGGCCTTGACAACATTCTCTGGCAACAAATTCCATAGGTTAATTATGCATTGAGTGAAAAAGTACTTCCTTTTATTTGTTTTAAAGCTGCTGGCAGCTAGTTTCATGGAGTGTCCCCTAGTTCTAGTACTATTTGAGAGGGTAAATAATCATTCCCTATCTACTCGTTCCACACCACTCAAGATTTTATAAACCTCTATCATGTCCCCTCTCAGTCTCCTCTTCTCTAAGATGAAGAGACCCAGCTTGTCAAAACTCTCTTTCTACGGAAGCCATTCCATAGCCTTTATCATTCTCATCCGTCTCTGTACCGTTTCTAGTTCAGCTATGTATTTTTTGAGATGGGGCAACCAGAACTGTACACAATATTCCAGGTGCGGTTGCACCATTGATTTCTATAGAGGCATTATGACATCCTCAGTTTTATTCTCTATTCCTTTACAAATAAGGCTGCATTCTCACCTGCGGCGGCAGTGGCGGTAGTGGGAGGGGCAAGGGAGACACGGCAGCGCAGAGGAGCCAGTGGCCGGGAAAAGAGCCGGTGCGAATGGGGATCTGCCGCGGCTTCTCTCACGCATGTCAGGGCAGGATTTTGCGCCGACATGCGCGAGAGA
>QEPC01000373.1:906507-924133 GCA_003113815.1 Sphenodon punctatus
CCCGCCCATGTCATATTTCAATGTCGGTTATATGACCAAATCCGCCATAAATTCCTCACAGCCTTTCTTCGGAAATTTCCAGGGCGTACAGACCAAAATTTACTCATTCTGGCTCTGGCGGACGAGGTTCCATCCATTTCAGCAGTGGTAGCTCAGTTTCTGGTTGCTGCCTTAAATTTGCGCACATTATTCCTCCAGTTTAAATGTCCCCTGAGTAGGGAGTGAGGAGTTATGGCACATGTCTGGTTAGGTAGTGGGCTTTGGGCATTTTGTTTTACTCTCTGTATTTGTTTAAGGGGGGGTTATTGGACCATGAGCCAGAATTTTGTTTTCTGTGGGCTCAGGAAAAGTTTTTATTAGATGTTGGTAATTTTGGATATATTTGCTTATTATTTATGTGTGACTTGTTTGTTTTCTGTATATTTTGGCCTTGGCCGCAATAAAATATTATATTAAAAATATTATATTAAGCTATTTACCCAAGACTACATGTGAAGGGGATCGGAACAGATGTAGTTTTCAAGATGGTGGTCTGCAGGCAAGTTAGGTTTCGGGGAGCCTCCGAGAGCCAGGAGGAGGGGCATTGCAGGCTGAAAGTGCAGGGATGGCGAACCTCCAGTCTGCATTCCACTTCCAGCCTGCAATGTCCCCTCTTTCTGGCTCTCGGAGGCTCCCTAAAACCTAACTTGCCTGCAAACCACCATCCATTTCCCAGCAGCCCTCAGGCATTTATTAAGGAAGGTGGAAACCTCCAGGTGCTGGTGAGCAGGTGGGGTCCCAGTCTGGAGTTCTCCCAGCACCCTGACCCTCTCTCTCCTCCATGATGCGTTGGGCCTGTGTGGATACATCTCATGAAGAGGGAAAGGTTCCCCACCTCTGATTTAGCGATCCTGTTCAGAGATCAGAGGTCCATTTTGCTAGGCATAGATGCTTATAAAACAAAGAGTCCCTGCCCCCATTAGCTTGCAAAACAGATATGGAAAAGCCACATGGAGACCATGATTCTAGTCATCTCCACTAACACTAAACATTCTACTGCTATGTAGTCCTGTACTAAGCATTTACCCTTCAAACCCATAGAGGCCACTGTTTACATAAGAAAAGAACATAAGTAATACCATACTGAGCCAAACCAATGGCATTGATCCAATCAAGCCCAGCATCCTGTCCTTTGACAGTGGCCAATCTTGATCGCATGGGAGAAGAACCAACAGTCACAATGGGCAATCCATTCCCTGTTGTTCACTGCCAGCTCCCGACAGCAAGACGTTCATCCTGTAAGCTACTTGGTTGATAGCCATTAATGGACCTACTCTCTAAGAACTTATCCAGTCCTTTTTTAAACCCAGCTATACTACTGGCCTTGACAACATTCTCTGGCAACAAATTCCATAGGTTAATTATGCATTGAGTGAAAAAGTACTTCCTTTTATTTGTTTTAAAGCTGCTGGCAGCTAGTTTCATGGAGTGTCCCCTAGTTCTAGTACTATTTGAGAGGGTAAATAATCATTCCCTATCTACTCGTTCCACACCACTCAAGATTTTATAAACCTCTATCATGTCCCCTCTCAGTCTCCTCTTCTCTAAGATGAAGAGACCCAGCTTGTCAAAACTCTCTTTCTACGGAAGCCATTCCATAGCCTTTATCATTCTCATCCGTCTCTGTACCGTTTCTAGTTCAGCTATGTATTTTTTGAGATGGGGCAACCAGAACTGTACACAATATTCCAGGTGCGGTTGCACCATTGATTTCTATAGAGGCATTATGACATCCTCAGTTTTATTCTCTATTCCTTTACAAATAAGGCTGCATTCTCACCTGCGGCGGCAGTGGCGGTAGTGGGAGGGGCAAGGGAGACACGGCAGCGCAGAGGAGCCAGTGGCCGGGAAAAGAGCCGGTGCGAATGGGGATCTGCCGCGGCTTCTCTCACGCATGTCAGGGCAGGATTTTGCGCCGACATGCGCGAGAGAAGCCACGGCAGATCCCCATTTGCATTGGCTCTTTTCCCAGCCGCTGGCTCCTCCACGCTGCTGCATCTCCCTCACCTCACCTGCTGCCACCACCGCAGGTGAGAATGCAGCCTAACTTCTAACATTCTGTTTGCTTTTTTGACTGCTGCTGCACATTGGACAGGATTTCAGTGTATTGTCCACAATCACCCCCAGATCCTTTTCCTGGGTGGTAACTCCTAGCTTAGTACTCAGCATTGTGTACTCACAGTTTGGGTTATTTTTCCCTTTGTGCATCACTTTGCACTTGTCCACATTAAATCTCATCTGCCATTTAGATGCCCAGGCACCCAATCTCGTAAGATTCTGTTGCAGTTCTTCACACTCTGCCCGTGTTTTAACTACCTTGAATAACTTGGTGTCATCTGAAAATTTGATCATCCCACTCTTAACGCCCTTTTCCAGATCATTAATGAATACATTAAACAGCACCATTCCCAATACTGATCCCTGGGGCACACCACTTTTTACATCTCTTCATTGTGAAAACTGACCATTCAGTCCTGCTCTTTGCTTCCTATCCTTTAACCAGTTATCGATCCATAGTAAGACACTACCTCCTATCCAATGACTTTTTAATTTTCTCAAGAGTCTTTTATGTGGGACCTTATCAAATGCTTTCTGGAAATCCAGGTACACTATATATCTACTGGGTATCCCTTTTCCACATGCTTATTTACACCCTCAAAGAATTCCAACAGATTAGTGAGGCATGACTTACCTTTGCTAAATCCACGTTGACTCTTCCCCATTAAACCATGTTTTTCATATCATTCTTTATTTCTTTTATTTTCAAAGTTTTTCTTTTCATATCATCCCTCCTTAATAATTTAAACAGGACTTTGTTTTGTGGAGAGGAACCAGAGAGGGTAACTATTTTTGTGGAACAGGAAAAAGATCAAAATCCTCTCTCATGTGCTGTATTACTTACAGAAATATTCTGGTCATTATCCAATTGATTTGCCAGTATTTTAAAAAAAAATTCAAAGAAGAACTGATGAAAGACCTAAAGAGAAGACGACCAAAGGGTGCGGGGAGGGGGGGGATATCTAACATTTGCATTCAATATCCAATAAAATGGTTAAAGTGAAATAGCATCTTTCCACTCAGCCAGAATCTCTGGATCTGGCTTTCTTTGCATTGGTAATTTTGTGGTTGTCTTTTGTAAGATTTCCTTTCTCAAAATTCTTCCTGCAGTGAGTTCTTTGGAAGGAATATGATGATCCATAATCACTAATGCTGGGGCCTTCAAACCAACTGTTTTCCATTTATTAGTAATAGTTTGCCCACCATTTTTAGGGGGAAAATGAGGCTCAGATGTTACATTCTCTTCAAGGTCCCACATACTTACACCATTAATCATTTTATCATGTGGTAATTTTGGATGGAATCATATATATATTGTGGCTGTCCTCCTCCTCTCTAATTTGAGTTAATGCTCTTTGGTGTACTTAACTCAAAATGTAGTGGAGTTACTACATTTTGATAAGTAAAGAATATCTTTCCTGGCAGTGTCGTATACAAAGTAACTAATAAACAGCTTTTATGGCTAATTGTACTCCAAAGGCCAGGGTATTTAATAACCACAAAGAGCTGTTTAATGCAAGTATACTCCAATTCCATGGGCATTATTATTGTAGCAAGATATTTTTTTTTTAAAATCCTATCATATTTAGGGCTTTTTGAAAAGAAAGAAAATATACTATTTTTTTTACCAATGTAGAATGTGCTGTGGTGCCATCTTTCAAAGATTTTCTAGGTGCAGATAAAGCAACAGAAAACCTTTCCTTTTCAGGCATAATTTACAGTCCTAAAAGCTGCAATAACATTCAGCTATCTTCAGGCACACACAAAAATGTCCCGAGGCTTGTAGCTAGCCAAAAAATGTCCCAGTTTGCAAACTCCCAGATGGGTTGGGCAAAACTGACGATGGAAATCAAACCCACAAAAGATTAGTTGAGTCAAAGGGCATTTTTACACGCACATTAAAGTTCCAGATGTTTCAGTCTTCTGGGTTTACAAGTCCACAAGTAAGTTCCGGATGCATTTTTCACACATACACACACAGCCCTGAGGCAGTTCCTGAATGCGTTCTTCATACAAACACTGCCCTGAGGCAGCCTAAAGTAGCCGCAGCTGTAAACGTGACAGGCTGCCATGGAAACCAACTGACCACAGCTGCCTGGAGCAAAGCCATTTACTAGGAGAATCTGTTACACACAAAAGTTCTGGGAGAAGTTTCACGCAGAAGTTCAAAGATCCGGATGTTTAAGATCTGGGTGAGTGATTTAGACACACAGAAAGTTCAGGATGTAACAGCAAACATCCAGGAGAAATGTGTGTGTAAAAACACCAAAAGTGTTTTTACGCTTGCTTGTAGGGATGGGCGAACAGATCGCGGTTTGGGTTCGGCTGTGTTCGGTTTGGCTGCGTTCGGTTCGGCTGCGTTCGATTAGTTCACCGGGTTTGGGTTCAGTCGTTCAGTTCGGTAGTTCGGTTCGGCCGTTCGGGAAATGTTTTGGGTGGTTTTTTGGTTTTTTATATGGTTTTTTGGTTTTTTATTGTGTTTTTTTTGTTTTCTTTTGTTTTTTATTTGGTTTTTTTGGTTTTTATATGGGGTTTATTTATTTATTTTTTTATCTAATATTATATATATCATCATCATCATCATCATATTTATTTATATCCCGCACTCATTTCCGGAGACTCGAGGCGGCAAACAACAAGAAATAATACATTTGCTGGAGATCCTATCCCACACAGGGGTCCAGCACACAACATCATTACAAATACATTAAACATTAAATACAAAAACAATACAATATCAAAATTCACAGAATCCTCAATAATGCCCTATCTGGCCACTCCTACACTCATGCGGTGGCCCCAACCTTCCATATATCCTGCTCCCACCAGGATACTCAGCTGGCTCCTACCCTCTCTCACCTGGAGGGGCCAGCCAACATTACCTCGTTCAGCAATAATACCCACCCCAATCAACCCCTTAGGCCCCACAATGGACCAAGGGCCTACAATTTTACAAATTAACAAAATCACATTCCAGGTAGTCCACGCAGGGACCCCAACATAACACTCCAACATCTCCATGATCACATACCCACCTAACCTATATCCCACTCAATCACCTCTCCCACAAAAACAGGGTAAATCCCACCTGCCACTGTCTTATCTCCTATCGCCCCTGCAGAAAACCTTACCACCTTCACCCCCCTCTCACCATGGAGAGGCGGCCCCACTAAACCCACATCACTAATCAATACTAGGTCATCTAACTCTTCCCACTCTCCTAATTCCTTACCTAACCCTACCCATGATACCCCATCACAGCATAACTCCCCTTTCCCTTTTTCCACAACCCTCCAATAATCCCTCTCCCACATTCCCCTATCCTTAACCCCACAAATTCCCCCTCCTTCCTGCCCCTCCCCCTCCCCCTCCCTCCTCTCCTCTCCTCTCCCTCCACCGACACAAATACAACCCCCCCAGCTACATTCCCTCCCTTCTCCCCCACCTCATCCCCTTTCCACTCTCTTTCCCAACAGACCTTTCCCCCCTCCCCCCTCCTGGCCCCGAAGGGCCCCAAAGGGCCACACCCTATGGCCGCGGCCCTTCGGCTCGTGGACGCCACCTGGCGGCTTGCGGCGCAGCCGCTGGGGCTTGATTTAAATGCCTCCCGGCACTTCCGATTCTCCGCATGGGGGGGAGGGCAGGGAGGGGCCATGTAAGCTGTCCCAATCCCCCTAACCTTCACCCCCTTTCTCCACAGGTGCTCAGCAGGACCCCTCCATCGCGGTGGCAGCAGGAGCGGCAACAGTGGCAGGAGAACAAACCCCCGATGGTAGGTAAAGGCTACAGCGTAACGCAGCCGCCGGGGCTTGATTTAAATGCCTCCCAGCACTTCTGGTTCTCCGCGTGGAGGGGGAGGGCAGGGAGGGGGCGTGTAAGCTGTCCCAATCCCCCTCACCTTCACCCCCTTTCTCCGCAGGTGCTCCGCACTATCCACTATCTATCCACACTAAATCTAACTGCTATTAACTATTCTAAATGCTATGAACTAAATGGATTATCTAATAAGTACACAGGCCTACTCCTACAAACACTAAAACTAAATCACTAACGCTATCTCTATCACTAAGCTAGCTCCTACAACTACTATCCCTAACCTATCTATCTATCTCTCTATATCTATATCTCTCTATCTCTCTCTATATGGGATGGGGGGAGGGGGAATCACAAACACAAGGTTTCAGTTTAAGGTTTAAGTTTCATTTCAGTACAAAACTGAAATGAAACTTAAAGCAATCTAATAATCCTACTCAACGCCTGCTGTTCAGGAACAGTGACTAGCTCAGAAGGTGTTGGGAAGGGGGGAGGCAGATAGTTTCGTTTCTTGCAAGCCTCTCCACCCCTGGTGCCTGGAAGTCTGCTCCTCAGTGACTAGTAGTACCCCTCCCTGTCACGTTTGACCTTACAGTGAGCCTTTTTTTGCCACCCGAACTCACCCAAACGCAATTCAAACTGACTGAACTGTTCGGTCATTTCGTCATTCGGATTGAGTTCGGTTCAGCCAGTTCATGTTCGGAAGTTCGGTTCGGTCGTCCAAACAGGCCGAGTTCGGGCCGAACTCCGAACTTCTAAACCGCGTTCGCCCATCCCTACTTGCTTGTGGACAGGTGGACTTGTAAACCCAGAAGACTGAAAAATTCTGAACTTTAACATGTGTGTAAAAATGCCCTTTGTTGGGAGTGATTTTCCATTTGTGGATAGCAGCAACTAAATATAATTCTTACCTTTTCATATCAGAACAACATAAGATAGGCCTGCTGACAAAATTTGGGGACATGGTACATCCTCATACCTGGGAGTCCCCTACCTCCTATCCTTCCCTTGTTTGAGTTTTTCAATCAATTTCTAAAGACCGTATGGATACTTTATTTACGTGTTACTACTCAGCATATTGTAATACATATTTTAAAAGAAAATTAGTGTAGCTTTCTGGGAAACTCTAAACTTGGGGACCTGGTACAATTGAATCACATACTCTCTCCAGCCCTCCTTTGTAAGGTCTGACAATAGTAAACACATATTTACGTGAAAGGGCATTAAAAACATTACCAAATAAATCCTCACTGCTTCCTGGTTAGGTACAAAATTGTTACCCATACTGTACACAAGAAAAACTTGATGCAGAGAGGTAAAGTGTTTGGTCCAAGGTCAAAAAAAGAGCCAATAAAAAGGGACAGGTTTAGCCAGTCCAGTAACTTTTCAATTTTGTGCCCAGAGGAAGTCCTCGCTTCCTGTCCCAGGCCAGTGAGCTGCCACAGTGGGGATGCAAACCCTGACTAGCAGTCCCAAAACCCAGAAGGCACCACAGCAGACTACCCTAGGATCCAGGGCAGGACTGTGACAGCATGGCCGCTTGTGGTAAGTGTTGTCTGGATCAACTCAGTTTCACCACAGGGAATTAGCAATACAAGTCTTTATTCATATATAGTACAGTTCATAGCCTACTCACAGAAGTCAGTCTCTAGCTACTTGCTGGACATGCAACCCCTCCAGCCCCCTTTTCCCTGGCTATCCCCGGTCTAACCAAGCACAGTCCTTTGGCAGGCAACTCACAGGGGTCAGTTGGCTTGTTTTCTTCAGGTCACCAGGAATTTCATTCTCTCCAGCCTTCCATACAGAGATGTACTCCCGCATTCAGCCAGGAACCAACTGCCTCTTCTTGTTCCAGTCTGCCTCTTATATATCCAGGAGTGGGCATGGCCTCGTCCCCACACCTGTGTTCCTTAAAGGGCAAGAGCCTACCATCCACCCCTAGTCACAGCTCTGGTTTTAGAATTCAGTGGTGCCATGCTCTGCTCTCATGCTGTGCCATGCTGTGCTCTCTGCACCATGGTTACTAATTTTAAGACAATTTCAACCAAACAGGGTAACAATTTGTTTTATTCTGAAAGATCATGTCCTACTTCCTTATTCACAGAACTGAGTGAGCAACTTGTAGCAAATTGATCCGATTACCTAGATTTTTCCAACTTGCAAATTATCCACATGCAGCTGACAATTTTCTGGAATGTGTTCACTGATAAAATGCTGTCACCCCTCCCTATGTTTCCTATCAGTTGTCTCTCCGCCCTTGTCTGTTCTAGACTGCCTCTTATTAATAATTGTACAGTGTCGGTGCATTGCTGGGCACTAAATAAATGATGATAATAATCAGATAATTCTTGATCTAGAGATCAGTTCACAGCCACTCCAATTATAAATGTGGGATGCGTCATAAAAACTTAAGAATAGCCACACTGAGTCAGAACCAGAGCTGAATCAAATAGACAATTTTAGTCATTTTGGTAGTATTATTTAGCACTAAATAGAACTACCAAAATGA
Organism: Sphenodon punctatus; assembly: GCA_003113815.1. Lineage (NCBI taxonomy): Eukaryota > Metazoa > Chordata > Lepidosauria > Sphenodontia > Sphenodontidae > Sphenodon > Sphenodon punctatus. The sequence goes on from QEPC01000373.1 coordinate 914,927, forward strand.
ACAAAATACCCAAACTGAATAACCAAACACATGAAATGAACAAAACAAAAATACTGAATAGTCAAAATGATCAAAACAAAATATCCAATGGATATTTGCTTGGGTAGATGAAGTGGGAACTGAATAGTGGTTTGTATTCACTTTGTTGGATCTAATTCAAAGCAGGCAAAATCGACATCTACGATATTCACTGTGGATATCCGTTCCAGTTCAAGTCAGAACAATGGCCCATCTAGTCTAGTATCCTGTCCCTGACAGTGGGCCACCACCAGATGCTTCAGAGGAAGTGTACAAAAACAGGGAATATATATAGAGAGAGATCCATTTCCTGCTTTTGGCAATCATAGGTCTTATTCCCCCAACCAACTTGGCTAATAGCCATTGACAGACCTATCTTCCATGAAGTTATCCAGTTCTTTTTGAACCCAGTTAAAATCGTAGAGTTGAAAGGGACCTCAAATGTCATGTAGTTCAGCCCCCTACTTATATGCATGATGACTACAGCTAAAACATGTCTAAACTCTTTTTGAAAACCTCCAGCAATGGAGAGCCTACAACCTCCCTAGGAATTTTTTTCCCATTGCTACACTGTTAGGAAATTTTTCCTAATATTTAATCAAAATCTGCCTCGCTCTGTCCTCTGTAGCAATGCAGAACAGTTCCTTGCAATCTTCTTGGTGGCAGTGCTTTAGATATTTGAAGACTGCTATCCTGTCTCTATCGTTATACATATTATACTATTGCTTCACAACATTCCATGTCAACAGCAGCCCATAGTGGCAATTTGTCCAAAAAGACCCTTCATAACAATAAAATTGTCTCCATTCACATAGTAATTTCAGCTGGCAAGATAGCTGTGAGATAAGCAGATGCTTCAGCTGAAAAAAAAAGTATGAGGCAAAAGAGTTTGAACCTAGAGTTCAAGATCCTCTAGGGTCATAGCTCTAGAGCTATGAGGATCTAGAGCTCTAGAGAATCTTGAACACTAGGGCCTAGAGTTCCAGAACTTTGGGGTGGGCCATAGCTCAAGTGGTAAGAGCGTGTGCTTTGCATGTATAAGGTCCCAGGTTCAGTCTCCAGCATCTCCACTTCAAGACCTCTGGTAGCATGCCTGGGGGAGGCCTCTGCTCAGGGCTTGGAGGGGTCTCGGGTAGCACACTGGGATGGCCTCTGCCAGAGACCCTGGAAGAGCCAGATTTGGACCCGAATTTCAAACCCCAGCTGCCATGTCAGGATGTGACAATACTAGGCTAAGATGGACCATTGGTCTGACTCAGTTAGGCAGTTTAGGGGGAAAAATCCTTCTTACCTTTGCCTCAGCCCCACATTTCTGAGCTGGCAACACAGCTTACTGTGTGGTCTCTGAAACCAGCACCAATCCCCAGCAGTTAAGAGACAAGGGAAAATCCGCCTTTTATATTTATATAAAACCAGCTAACAGTTTGTATTTATTTAGAATGGAGGTTAAACTGTGCTTGACTCTAAATAAATAATATACATTATTTTCCCTCTCCACTGGTCGCCACCAAGCCATGCAAGTTTCAAAGACCACACAGGAAGCAGCATAGCGCTGCATGCTGATATGTGAGATCAGGGCACGGTAAGGGTGAATCACTGGGGACTGTGCTTAGAGAACCTTACAGGTGAAAGGAATCGTGAAAATCTTAAGGTCAGGGTTGAGTACAATCATTTAATTTAAATGAATGTGCCAAGTCTTTCCTTCCCCACAACTGCCTGTTCAGCTAGGTCTGGGTTCAGCTGCCCTCATTCACATTTGAGGAGAGCCTTTACTCCTGAAAGTTTCAGTCAATCAGTGCGACTAATCAAGATGGCCCAAAGGGAGGGCGAAACCAGGGACGTGTTCAGGAAAACAGCAGGCCCAGACACACAGAAGAAGCCAAACATCTTTTGTTTCAAGTTTAAATGAGCTCAAGAGGGAGAATTCTTGAAGATTTATTTCAGCCTGGTTATCACAGTGGACTGGCCATCTTCAGACCTATAAAAAAATAATAAACACTCAAAAGAGCAAAATCCACAAAGTGAATTATTTCTCCAGGGCCCATGGTGCTTCCCAATTCACAAAACCCAACTACCCCTAAAACAAAGGAGAGAAATCAATCTCTTTGGGCTCTCCAGCCAGAAACACAAATGGGCCAAACTCACTTGAGCCCTGGGATGAATTTGGTCTATGGTTTTATATAACAGGAAGGAAAGTAATTGCACAAAAACCTCCCTTATTTCATGGTTTGATGATAACTATGACCTCACTGTTTGAACCCAAAGACAATGACCCCAGCTTCCTCCCACATGGCAGAGTCCCATGTTTTGCTGTATCATAAGGTAACTGGGTAGCTTCAGGTAGAGCCATCAATGGATTCTTTGGCAGTTCTGATTCCTTTTCAGTTCCTTAGCTGCCTGTCGGTGATGGGAGCTGGCCATAGTCAGACTTTGGCAGAAGGGAGGTGGGAGAGATACAGGACTTGGTAGGGGCAAGTATTATATCTCAAATTGCAGTCATTCAACAGGTACTCTGCTCTCTCGCTAAAATGACAAATATTCATAGGTTTAACAAATTTGAAGATAGACATTGTGTCGAGAGGGAGAATTCAGCCTGCCCTGCTTCGGGTACCTACGTCTGTCTTTCTTACCAGAACTAACCATTAAATTATTATGACTGCTCTGCACCACAGATCACACCCCATACCCTTAACTCTGCTCTGTTAGAGCAGCCAGCCTTACACTGAGCAACCTCCTAACAAAACCTGCCATGAGCCTTAAAGGGAAAGGAGGGATACAAATGTGAAATAAATCAATAATAAAATATTTCACCACACAAAACGTCCACATTTACAACCAGTTATGATGGATTGGGTATACGGATCTTTTTATACATGTTTTAGCAGCCTGGCAATCCACCTCTTATACCCAGAGTTCAAACATAACTGCAGGCACGTAAAATGCATACCAGTTTACCACGATTAAATGATTAAAATGCTTACCACGATTAAACTTGCTTTGGTAAAACAGGTAATAGAGTCTTGGTGTGTAGTAGTTTGACACACTGGGGTTGAATCAACTACCCAAAAAACAAGTAAACCCATCAAATATACCCTGCCTGAACTGAAAATGGTATTTTGGGCAATAACAGCTTATGCTCTGCCAAGTATCCATTGTGGTTATTCTGTTTTGGACTTTCCGGTTCTCTGTGTTATTTTTTTACCCCAACTTCAGTTAGTTTGGTATTTCCGTTATGTCATTTCAGCAATATTAGCATTGTTGTGCAATTGCTGGAAATGGCCTAACCCCAAACTGACTGAACCAGAAAACCAGAAAAGTCAAAATGGAATACCTGAAAAATAGGTATGTGAGTACCCATTTCCGTCACAGATATTAGTCAGGTACTCAAAATAATACCCATAATCATCAATAAACCCACTACCCACTGTCACTGGCAGTGGGGAAAAGTGAAGGGGGTCCTAGGATAGAAGCAAAGGAGAGGGGGGACACCACACTCAGACAAGGGTGATGAGGCGACTTGCTCTCATTAGTAGGGGGGCCTCCGGTAATAATGTCCCTCAGGTTGGTGGGTGGGCTTTCCCTCATTAATGGAAGGCAACCCTTTTCATCACAGGGACTCTGAGAGCAAGCCAATTGCCCCAAGGGGAAGGGGAAGGGAATACACAAGGGAACCACGTAATCAGAGGAATACTCAAGACCCAGCGAACCGTGCCAAGAGGTGGGGGAAAATATACACAGGGAAGGGGGTGCAAGGGGCAGGGTCACAGGGCAGTTGAAGGGGGGAAGGAGGGGCTCTCAATCCAGGGGTGGGGGCAAGAATAGAGGGGAAATCCTATAGACAAGACACGTGAAGGTATTATCACCCCATCAGGAAACCACGTAACAGCAATCCTTTCTCTCTCTGGGATAATAGGGTAATCACTCACTCACCTCTCACTCTACTCGTTTTCTCAGGACCAGGGAAGGGAACCAGGCACTCGTGCACACTCACTCGCTCGCTCACTCTCTCTCTCAATGTCTCAGGAATCCAGGGGCCAGTCTCTCGAAATCGATTACCGGCGGGGGTGCCAAGCCCCGCCGGCACTATTTATCCTTTTCCTCTGTCCCCAACCCAGAACGAGGCTCCCCTCCCCACGCCCCTGTCAGGGCGTGCTGGGAGCGTCCCATGCCGTGGTGTGGCCCCGCCCCCATCACCTGCCCTGACGCAGCTCCACCCCCCACGAGGCCCTGCCGGCCCGGGCTGTTGCCGCTGTGAGCCCGGGCCGCTTCCTTACACCCACTTCAGCTGTAGTTGCTTCCCATGCAGAGCCCATAAGTATGAAAATGCATACCCTAACTAAGAGTTGTTATAATTGTGTAGTTGTAATAATTGAACGGTCCGTGCCTAACAGTTATCTCATTGCAGACTAGGGCTGATGCGGCAGCAGCTATTACTGCGCCGTGATTCCATTCCACAATTTCGGAATTGCCCACACCACACCGCAGCTTTTCTGCGGATGTTCCACTAATTCCCCCAGCATTCTGCAAATTGCGGAATTGCAGAAAAATTGCCGAAACTCAGAAAACCGTTGTTCCGCTATTTTGTGGCGTTGGCGGAATGGCAGAAGTAGCAAAAACGTCATGTTTCCGCTATTTTGCAAAGCCTGTGGAAGTAGCGGAATGAAATTGGTGGAACTGCGGAAGTGGCGGAATGAAACTAGTGGAATGAAAGTCTCTGCCACGCCATACCACTAATTGCGGAAACGCTGTTTCCGGCGGAAATAGCTACCGCTGTGACATTCCGCTACAGCCCTATTGCAGACTGCTCAGCATATTAGCCAGATCTCGAGAGGTGTGAAATCAGAATGGTCTATCATCCCACAAGACTTGGGGGGTTCCTGGAGAGGGGGCTGTAGCAGTGGGTCCCAAATGTTTGCCTGTATGACCTTTTTTTGAGACTTAAAAACAATGTGCACTTGAACCAGGGCCCAAATTATACAAAACCCATTTGTGACAATTACACAAAACCCATATAGGGCTTTGTATAATTGCCATGAATGGGTTTTGTATAATTGCCATGAATTATATTGATTAGACAACCATCAATGTTTTGGCTTTTTAGCATTTATATGCCATATTTAATTGCTATGTTAATGTGATTCCATTTTGTGATCTGTTGATGTGTCATTTTCCCTTAAATTGTACATATTTGTTTGGGTAGTTACCCTTTTGTTTATTGTATTTGTGTATGTCATGGAGGAACACACACAGGCCTACATGTAGACTACAAGTCTGGTAAATATGTAAAGCCAAAGGTTCCACATGTATGTACTGTTACAATTGAGAACTGTAAAACCCAAATCAGGACTATGACACGTGACCAAGCTCCAGGAAATGCAGAGATAAAAAGAATGTGTATTTGGGAACCCTAGCCAGACAGACCTGGAGATGCAAAAAGAAACCTTCATGGTTGCCTGGGTTGCCTACGTGACAGGCCTCACATTTCTCCCGAGACAACCCGAGACAAAGGGACCATGACAAATACTTAAGCAAGGGCCATTAAGCCAGCTTCGCTATCGCTTGCCCAGAACCACCTTGAGAACTTTCATCTGCATTTTTCCAGCAAACAAGGCTGGAAGACATGAACTGAGAGAGGGGACTTTGCTTTCTAGCAACTCTAAGTCTGGAGACNAACCATAAGAAACATAAAAAGGGGAATTTCCTAGAGATGCGTTAGGCCCATTATTATACATGAATTCGGCAAGAGATAATCGGTCGGTCCAATCATCTTGAAGGAAATCACAGAAACACCGGAAATACTGTTCTATATGCTGGTTGGTTCTCTCAACTTGGCCATTAGCCTGGGGGTGATAGGCAGTTGTTGGACTAAGTTTCACCTGTACAAGCGAAAAAAATGCTTTCCAAAAGCGGGAGATGAATTGTGGACCCCTGTCCGACACTATTTCCTTCGGAAGTCCATGGAGGCGTACTACTTCCCGGAGAAGGAGGTGTGCCGTGGCAAGGGCCGAGAGTACTCCCTTGCAGGGGACAAAATGCCCCATTTTGGTGAAATAATCCACAATAACAAGAATGGTATCATTACCCTTTGATGGAGGAAGGTCAACAATGAAGTCCATTGCTATCTTCTGCCATGGTCCTTTAGGTTCACTTGTTAATTGTAGTAATCCTACCGGAAGTGTTCGTGGGGTCTTGGTGCGGGCACAAGCCACGCATCCGGTGACATATCGGTCCACGTCTCTTCGCAAGGATGGCCACCAGAAGGAGCGGTGGATCAGTTCAAAAGTACGTTGGCGTCCCGGATGTCCTGCAAGGGGAGAGTCATGGTGGGCCCACATTACGTGGGGCCTCAATCGAGGAGGAATAACGACTTTACCTTTGTAATAATACAATCCATGCTGCTGGGAATATTCGGGACTAATTCGTTCCTTTTTGCTCCAGGTCTTTAGTTGGGTTAGGGAGGGAAGTGTTGCCGCAAATACCTGAGGGGGTAAGATAGGTCCGTGTAAATCATTGTCCCTTCTGGAGGGGGTATGGTACCGAGATAGGGCATCAGCCATAGTGTTTTGTGCTCCGGGGCGATATTGAATAGAAAAGTGAAACCGAGCAAAAAATAGCGCCCATCTCGCATGTCTAGCATTATTAATACGGGCAGCCTGGAGATAGGCTAAATTCTTGTGGTCCGTGTAGACCAATACGGGATGGGGAGCCCCCTCGAGGAAGTGTCGCCAGGCTTCAAACGCTGCTTTGATGGCCAATAGTTCTTTGTCAAATATAGGGTAGTTGCGTTCTGCCGGGGTCAACTGGCATGAGTAAAATGCACAAGGGAGCCGGTCTCCTGAAGGGGTTACAGCCTGGGTTAGTACCGCTCCGATGGCTACATCTGAAGCATCGGCTTCTACTATAAAAGGCTGGGTAACATCAGGGTGTTGTAATAGAGGGGCCGACATGAAGGCTTGTTTCAAGAGACTGAAAGCCTCTCTTTGGGATGTTTCCCATATAAAACTTACCCCTTTTTTCAATAGTCTGGTAAGGGGTTTAGTAAGATCAGCATACCTGGGAATATATTGGCGGTAATAATTCACACTTCCCAGGAACCGTTGTAAGGCTTTCACTGTTGTGGGAGCCGGCCATTTATTTATGGCTTCGAATTTGCTAGGGTCCATGTGAATTCCCTGTGAGGAGATAATGAATCCCAGGAAGGGGACAGAGGAGGCATGGAATATACATTTCTCCAACTTGCAATATAACCGATGCTGTAGTAATCGCTTCAGAACCATCCAGACATGTTGGATATGCTCCTCTAGGGAGTTGGAGAATATTAAGATATCATCAAGGTAGGCTATGACATACACATCTAATAAGTCCCTCAAGATGTCATTAATAAAGTGTTGAAACGTTGCTGGAGCATTTACCAAACCATAGGGCATAACGCAATACTCAAAATGTCCAAATCGGGTGCGGAAAGCTGTCTTCCATTCATCCCCCTCCCTGATCCTAACCAGATTATAGGTGCCCCGAAGGTTGAGCTTGGTAAAAATCTTGGCACCTTGTAGTTTCCCAAGGAGTTCAGGAATAAGGGGAAGGAGGTATCTATTTTTAACAGTGATTTGGTTCAAGCCCCTATAATCAATACAAGGGCGGAGGTCCCCTTCCTTCTTGGGAACAAAAAAAAGGGGGGCCCCCACAGGAGAAATGGAATGATGAATAAAACTCCTAGCCAGGTTTTCTTTAATATAAGCTCTGAGGGTTTCCGTCTCACTAGGGGATAAACTATAGATACGACCATGCGGCGGTTCGCTATCGGGTATAAGGTCTATTGGGCAATCATAGGGGCGGTGGGGGGGGAGTTCCGCTGCTTCACACTTGCTAAACACTGTTGCAAGGTCAAGATATTGAGGAGGTATCTGGGTGTCTGAGGGGGCTATAATGGTTATAGGAGCGGAGACCGGGCGTAAGGGGGAGGAGATCAGGTGTGGGATACATGAGGGGGAAAGGAAACGGAGAGTTTTCAAAACCCAATTAATACTAGGGTTATGAACGCGTAACCAAGGGAAGCCGAGAACAAGAGGGAATAAGGGGGAGGCTATTATATTGAAGTGTACCATCTCAGTGTGAGACCCATACGTACACTGGATAGGGATGGAACATGTCAGGAGGGGTCCTGAAGATAAAGGAGACCCATCAATTGTCTGGACCACCTCCACCAAGGGTCGCGTTTGTACGGGAATCCCCCAGGAAGAAGCAAATGTAGAGTCCATAAAGTTCCCGATGCCCCTGAATCCACCAGGGCCCAGACTATAAGGGAGTGGTTCCTAGACCATTGAAGGGAGAGGGGGATTCGGAGTTGATGAACAAAGGGGGTTCAGGGCCCTAACTGTAGCAGGGGACTGCTATTAATTACCGGGAGGTTCCCCCCAACTCCCGGTCCCTGGCGTTTCCCAATCACCCCGCACGGAAGGGCCTAACAGGACATTCTCGAGAGAAATGCGTATTTGCCCCACAATAGAAACAAAGACGCAATTGGCGTCGCCGTTCCCTTTCCTCGGGGGAGAGGGGGCCCCTTAACGCCCCGATCTGCATTGGCTCTGGTTCCTCAGGTTTTTTAGGAACGGGAGGGGAACTAGGGGGTCCCCATGATATCCAGGTTCCCCTACCTTGATTTCTACGTCTTTCACGTCGTCGCTCGGTAAGGGGCTCGTCAATTTGAAGGGAGACACTAACCATATCTTCCAATGTTTCTGGGGTCGTGGTAAAACAAGCCAACTGATCTTTAATTTCATCGTTCAAGCCCTGATGAAACATCGCGCGCAGGGCTGAATCACTCCAGTCAAGGTCAAACGCCAACTTCCTAAATTGAGTGATGTAATCCAACAAGGGGGTTCTCCATTGTCGCAGGTGTAATATGGCTTGTTCGGCATCCCTCACTCTATGGGGGTAATCAAATAAGAAGCGGAATTGCTTCAGGAACCCTTTATAATCCTGCAGTAGTGCGTCATCTGCTGCAAGCAGAGGGGTAGCCCAATCTAGGGCTATACCTCCCAAAAGCCCCACAATATAAGCTATTTTGGCCTGGTCAGTGTTATAGGTCAGGGGTTGAGTTTGAAAGGTAAGTTTACATAGGGCTAGGAACCCCTGACATGCCTTCCTGTCCCCATAAAATTTATCAGGGCGTGGGGCCTTCGGTTCTCG
>QEPC01000373.1:938765-950752 GCA_003113815.1 Sphenodon punctatus
GGGGGGGGGGAGTGTGTCTTGTCTGAGGGGCTCTCTGTCTGCTGTGCCTGTGGCAGCATGGGCAGAATTTCTATCCAGCATAAGAACGTTTAGGGCTGCAAAGCTCTTTTGTAATTGTGATTGATTCGCTTTTGAGCATAGTTTTTGGAAGCGACTGTTAATTGTTTATACAGTAAGGACATTGAGGGACAGGGGAGTCTATGGTGATGGGCCAGGCTGGGGGGGCCCACAGTCCATTTCTTGTCCCTGGGCCCATTCCAACCTAGCTACGCCCCTGACTTGAAGGGCAGCCATAAAGTCCCAGCTGGTCCCCTGCACCTGGCCCCGAAAGGCCCTTGCTGCCCAAGACTCTGCCTGCTCCTGGGGGGGCTCCTCATCAGAGCTGGAGGGGGAGGAGGACTTTTCAGGTGGTGCCGCTTCTGGCTTGTCTTCCCCCCTCCCTTCTTCTGCTGCTCCACGGCCACACCACCAGACTCCTGCACCCAAGCTACCTTCTGCCCGGCCCCATGGGCTTTCTCAATATGGACAATTAGGCCCGATGTGGTCCCCTCCCTGGCCTTTTTGAATCTTTTTCAGCAGGTCTAAAGAACATAAAAAGAAAGGAACATAAGAAGTCCCATACTGCATCAGACCTATGGTCTGTGTCAAGCCCTGCCTGCATTCTGTCTCCACAAGTGGGTGGGCGGCAATCTCTCTGTGCAGGGGACTTCCATTCCTAACAGGTCATAGAGGGCAATGCATGCGTGCATACCCTGTTGTTCCAGCCCCCATGCCTTACCTTGCAGACAGCGAACCCATTCTCCTTATCATAAAATTTCCAGACATTGGACCTTGTCCACCCAATGTCTGGGGTGGCACTGGCGACCTCCGCTTGAGTGTCCTGCGTGACATGGCACCAGCACCGGCATCCGATTCCTCTCTGAAACAGGAACACATAAACAACACCTAAGTAATGTCATGCATTTATGATGATGCCTTTCGTCCTCCCTCCTTGGGGTGCTAGGGATGGAAAATGGAGAGACCCTGGCTGGCACATGCAATAATCATGCCCTTCTTTGGGTGGGTGCTAGGGAGGGATGGCAATGAAGATGAGACCCATACTGGCACGTGCAAATCCTGTCCTTCTTTTGGTGATGGGGAGGGATGGCAATGGGAAGACCATGGCTGGCTGGCACGTGCAAATCCTGCCCTTCTTTGGGTGCTGGGGAGGGATGGCAATGGGGAGACCCTGGCTGGCTGGCACGTGCAAATCCTGCCCTCCTTGGGGCGCTATGGATGGCAACTGGAAAGACCCTGGTGGATGGCATGTGCAAATCCTGCCCTTATTTGGAGGGGTGTAGGGAATGGGATGGCAACGGGAGAGTAGAGACCCTTGCTAGCCTGGTACATGTTTGGGTAGGGCTGCTGCTCATGCTCATGCCTGACTGCTGGAAGAGCCCCCCACACTAAAGTACCCTCTCTCTTTGTGGCAGACATCCACTGCCTCCCGCTGATGCCCACTGTTTGTGCCCAACTAATGCCCACACCACCCACGCACCCACCCACACGCCAGTGGGCTCACTCTAACGGACAGAGCCTTTCTTGCCCTCAAAGTAAAAAAAAAGTTTACAAACCTGGAAGCACCTGTGCCCGCCGCTTGCTCCTCCACCACCAGCTCCAGGACCTCTGCCACCGAAGGTCCAAGGGCTGGGGCAGCGACCTCTTCCTCCTCCACCACCAGCTCTGGGACCACCAACTTGGCCCCCAATGTTTAATCAGAATGACCGGTGTCTCCTGCATTTTTTATTTTTTTTTAACCAAGCCAACACCAGCCACACAGTCAAGTCAGTCACCCACCACAAATACTCACCAACAACACATCAAAACAAACACAGCCAGCCAAACCAAATACAGAGCACACGAACCAAACAGCCACACACACACACACGCTCTCACCCACATAAGCTCCACATGCACTTGAAATTCCTGTTTCCGGCATGATCACAGGCTCTCACAATACTTTTTCCGAACGGCCAAACCGAACCGAACTTGACCGAACCAACCGCCCGAACCCGAACTCGGTGACCAGACTGAACCCCTGAACCCAAACCGCAATCGGTTCGCCCATCCCTACATATTATGCCCGCCTTGTATTCTCTACATTGGCTGCCTGTAGAGCGACAAATTGAATTTAAGATTGTGCTGCTAGTTTTTAGGGCCCTGAATGGAACAGGACCCGCTATATTCAAGATCTGCCCCTGGAGCCTCACACTGATGGATATCTGCGCTCAGAAACCATCAGCTGTTTGTGACTCCCGCCATTATACCTTAAACTGGTGGGCAATCAGGCTTCTGCCATGGTGGGCCCCTCAGTGTGGAACTTGCTCTGTTCAGTTATTCATCTCAGTTCCTCTCTCCTTATCTATAAAAAGCACCCGAAGGCTTATTTGTTCTCCAGGTGCTTTTACGAGCCACTGCTGATCCCCCTTAATGTGTTTTCCCTTCCCTCCTTACCTTCCCCTGTTCAATTGTTTTTAAATGGATTTTTATTTTAAACAGATTTTATATTGTTTTATCATATTATGTCGTGAAGCACTCCGAGCACCATTTGGCAGGGAATTAAGTGCTCTAGAAATAGAATTAATTATTGTTGTGGTAAATTCAGATAATTTCCCCCACAATATTCCATCAGTGAAGGACCTAGTTGGGGGCCTGGATTTCTAAATTGCCTGGATTTGCAGAGTCCAGAAGAGCTTGTCACAACCATTATTTCATTATAAACTGAATCTCTTTGCAGTATGTTGATGTATATCCATGCAGATGTGAGACGTACCACTGCAACTGCCCATTATGTTCCACTTCATACTGTCCTTTGTTAAATCTCAGCTTTTATTTAAGGGAGGAAAGTTTCTAGTCCTAAAGGACGGGGGGAGCTTAAAAACAGTAACAGCAAAGGCTCAGGAATCAGGAGCTTATTTCTTTTCTTTTTAACCAATTAAGATTTTTAAGCCAATTTTGTGATTTTTATATTTTCATTTTTTAGTTACCTGACCTGTGGTTTTTGGTCCCTCAGCATCGGTAATACTGCTCTTTAGGCACACCAATTTCATTTGTAACAGGGCAATTGCTAAAGCAAAGCATGGCTATCAGAGACCACTTCCTGATTCAGTTCAGGAATAATCTTTACAAAGGAGAATTAGGTTGCTAAAATCTGCCAATGAAAATAAAGCAATCATGATGCAAGTGGTTTAACAGCAAAAAGAAAACCATTTAAATAAAATGCTAGTGCAATGCAGATGACTCAGGCACTAATATAAAACAAAAACATCTTTGCCCAATATCGGTCATAGTTTCACTCTTTTTGGCCTTTGATTTGATAAGAAACCCCAGTGCTACATCTGGGTAATGAAGATACAGACAGCTTGTGGTGAAACTGGTTTCAGTAAGGATTCCTCCAAACACCAAATCATTTTGCAAGCCCACAGGAATAATGTAGGTTGTGTGTGGAAACTTTCATTTTTGACTTATTCATGAGTTGTTCCCCTCTCAAGATTCCTTCATCTTTCTGGTAACAATGAACCGTGACAGTTTAAGTGAAGGTCAGGCACACCATTTCCATATTTCAAATATGATTCAGTTGCTTCAAAAAAATAGGGTAGGCAACTTGAGGTTTTCTCTACTGACTATAGGACATTTCCAAACCTTCGCCCTCGAAAAGCTCTCACTGGTCTCATTAGTTCCAGATTGCTTTCAGCCAGGCAAAGGATTCACAAAAAATAGAAGCATTAAATGGCAAATTAGAGACTTGAATGGTGAGAATTTTGGAATGCCAGGCGTCTTGAACCCGTACCTCCAAAGTCCTGGGGCAATGGCTAAATCCACAGTAGGACTGCCAGTTCTTGACCAGAACTCTGGATCTGACTTGGAGGTAGGGTTGCCACCTGTGGTGGGTTTTTACCTGACACTCCCATAGGCCAAAATGTAAGTAAAGTCAGGTAAAAAATGACTGAAGGTGGCAAACCTACTTGGATGACCTCTGTAACTTGCAGCTAGACATGCCCTCACCCTGCTTTGCTGACGTATTGAAGGAGACAAGACACTGAGTGTTGGGTTTTAAATGGCCGCACTCTTTATTAGACCAAATTATCATGATTAGGATTAAGAAGGGGACAAATCACCTAGTGCGATGTGGGTCCAGTAACTGAGCATCAACGTAACCAGAACTAAGCAGAAGTGATTCGATGCACCATCGAATTACCACCCCTCCACCAGAACAATGCCTCCCCCTTGCCGCGGCACTTGCCACGTGTGCGAGGAGGACCAAACTCCTTCTGGAGTTGAGTAAGGAGGAATAGGCCTGCAGGCAGGGGACCATACCTGTCCCGACTCCCTACCGCCCACGCTGACACACACACACCCCAGGGATTCCACCCCACTGACTGCCTTACCCCTGCTAATTCGGTGGGTGTGATCTCCCCATCTCTTAAGGAGATGACTCATCTTATTAAAACTCTAGCCTATGCTTTAACCCTCAGTACTGAACCCCTTCCAGAGTGCGACAAACTATAAGCAGGCACAACACGCCCTTGTCTAAAAGTGTGACAACTTAATTTAACCAAATTACCAAGCACTGCGAGGAAGGCGAAAAATCTGGGAACCCCCGTGATGTTCAGATTAGGGTTCCCTTAAAAATTCCTTCCTGGCCCCACAAAGGCAACCGTCAATCATCCACAGTGCTCAGGGGAGGGTGAGTGGGTGCTGCTTCCTTTCCAAGCTCCAGTCCGCAAGTGAGGCTAGAGCCGATTGTGCTGCGAGGTCTACCCTGCCCCAGATTTTCCTCACATGGCCCATTCCTGACCTATCACCACTGCCAGGTGACCTATCACCAGCCCAGCGGGGTTCTGCTAATTTCCCCGAGCTCCATGCCCGGCCGCTTCTCTCCCCTAGGACTTGCATCCCCGGCCACATCTCAACTGCAGCCCATGTCCCGTCTCCTCTCTCACTGCGGGTGCGGCAAGAAGCCTGCCACCCCCCCAGCCCTCACGAGAGGGGGAGGGGCGGAGGCATGATTGGCTGACTGTGCGTATAGAGAAGTCCACTCAGCAGGAACAGGAATCTGGGGAGAAACAATGCTGCTTGAGCCTCAGGCCTGGCTTCCAGTTCTGCCTAATCTTCCAGATCCAATCTTGTCCTTGTCAGTTTCCTGCTCTGTCCCTGTGTTAGCCTGATCCTGCTCTGACTCTGTTGCTGGACCTGATCCTGCTTTTATTTTGCTGTGGCTTGATCCTGCTGCTACTTTGTGGTAACCTGATCTTGCAAGTCTGTCCCCGATCTAAAGCCGTGACACTAATTTCCTTACTTCCATAGATACACATGCCATGTCATAGGGGATTAACTGATGAGACCATAGCCAGCTTGAGCCCAGGCTCGCTCCATGCAGCCCCCAAACCCATGCAGCTGCCACTCACTTGGTTTAGCAAATTAACCTAATAAATGGGGAGGTGCCATGTTTTTTAGATGGACACGGTGGTGTCCCACCATGTCTTCCCACTTGCAGCTACACCTGGGTCTATTTTAAACAGCCTGGCGGCTGCCACAGCCCACACTCCACCTGTGTGGCACCCCCCTCCCCCACACCATAGAGCTGCAGGTAGATTGCCCGCTGCTCTAGGTTGCTGCCCACGGCTTTATGGCATTTCCCAGGGAAACCCCCAGACCGGAGCAGAGCTGCAGCAACTGCCCACCGAGTAGATGGACTGCTGCTCCACCTCCAGCTGGTGCCCTAAGCAGCCCACCAGTGGGGCTGGACGGGAACAGGCAGCTCCTGTTCCACTTCTGCTCCGCCTGCACATCTGGCGGCCCACCTTTACATGGATGGACCACCCTGGTGTGAGGCAGAGCAGAGCTGTGGGTGCCATGGGTGTAAAGACACCCATTGTCTACTTGGCACCATAAAGATATAAACTCTCCTGACTCACCATCATGGATGCTATTGTTCCTCTAATTCCTAATGGTCACAGAAGTGCAGAGCATTCAGCAGCATTTTCTGGCTTGAGAAAAAATAAAAAGATAACCAACATTTTACCTAAAGAAAAAACATTGACAACAGCTGGCAGATTAGATCAGACCAGTAGCACCCCTCCATCTGGCCTCTGGATTCTCTCCTAAACTTATAGTGCCTCCGGCCTTCCATCTATTTCCCACAGATCTGCAGGCAGAATTGAATACAAGGGAGGGGGAAGCTTCACAGGTGCTGGGAGCCGCCCTTTGGGTCAAGACCGTGACTGTTCAGAATGCCGTGAAGTCCTGCCACCCACAGAGTGTTCCCAGAGTGCTCTGTGGGGGAGTGGCCCCAACTTGGCATGCTCCCTGTATTAGATAAAACAGAATTGCTCATACAGTTACTCTTCTGTTCAAAGACCTAATATCATACTTGCAACGTATCAATAATTTCCACAACTGATTGTGAAATAAGCATGCAATTTTGAGCTCTCTTCTCAGATTCAATTGGAGGAGGTGAGTTGTAACTTGAGGGAGAATTGTACACAAATATTGAGATAAATANGGCCCTGTGTGGCAGGGCTAGGCCACAAGATGGTGACTGCCATGAGATAAAACCTAAGATGGCTGCCCACAGGAAGAGGAAGTAGGTGGATGTAGTTACCAGCATAAAAGCAAGACAGTAGAGGCACCTCAGAGCAGTCTGCTTCTGACCAGAAAGGAGAACACATCTCCTGGGAGAAGCTGCCTGGATATTCCTGAAGGAAGGAGACCTGACCCTGAAGAAGAAGCTTGGCCATGGGAGTGAGTTGAGGGTAACAAGCCAGTGGACCGTGTGTGACTAGGCTACCTGTGATGTGATGAACTATAGGTCTGGATCGGACTGAGAACAGAGGCTTGGTGCCTGGCCTGGGACTTTGGGCGTGAATAAACTGTTTTTATGCTGAAACCCTATCTGACTCTCTCATTGGGACCGATCTTGACAACCCCACAGTGAAGTGGGGCCCTGCGAATAATAATAATAATAATAATAATAATAATAATAATAAATAATTATTTTTATAGCCCCCCCCCCTTCCCCGCCTACATGGCACTCTGAGGGCTTCATATTTTACATAAAAGTAAGCACAATATAAACAACTGTAAACAAGTTAAAACAAGTAATTTAAAAGAACATTTTAAAAACTGTAAAATAGGGAAAGGAAAAAAGTGAGGCCAGAGTACATTAAGGGAACCAGCAGTGGAGCCTAAAACCACCTAGAAAATAATTTATTTTTGGGTGCTTTTTAAAGCTAATGAGGGAGGAACTGAGACAAACATCCAGGGGGAACAAGTTCCAGTACGAGCAGCAAAGAAATTGTTCTGAGGATAAATTTGTCAAGACCACTGGCTCCCGTGGGACTAGAACCATAATCTGTTGCGTTCTAAGGCAGGGCCCTAACACACTGGCATAGTTCCACCATCCTGAAAGAGACAGCCACAGTGCAAGTTTTGCCCTTCTCCTGCCCCTGATTGCCTCTTCTGGATTGGTTAGGGGCAAGCCATACCTGTTTGGTCAGAATCCCTCTTCAACTTCCTGGGTCAGTCTAGGATGTTGTCTGAGCAACAACAAGAGGGTGTTCTGCTGTGCTGCATAATTAGTGTTCTTCTTCCTTCCAGCTCTTCTCCTTGCCTGCCTGCCTGCAGCCTTCCCTGCTTTCCAGTCCTGCTCCAGCTTTATCCTTCCTTGTCTTTCCTGCCTCCAGAACCCAACCCTCTGCACTCTGGGGACAAGCAAATACAGATCTGTAACATCATGGCTTAGGTCTATCCCCTGAGCCAAAACGTGAGCTTGACCACCCACCCGCCTTGACTCAACCATCTGACGTGACCTCGGGTACAGATTCCACCTTCAAGCTCTGACTCTGGCCTTTGTCCTTGACTTCACCTCATGGCTTCTGACCTGAACTGGCCCTGACTAAACTCATTGCTCATTTCACCTAGATTTTTGATGACCAGACAGACACATGGACCCAGTCCATGGCTGAACATGACAGACCTGACCCCAAGCCATGATGCTACACACAGAGTCTGATCCCAACTTCCCTAGTCTGGTAGTGTTTGGGCTCGGTATTTTCTTCAGCCCATTATACAGGTAGATTAGTCTAGCACCTTTCAAAGTCAACAAGTAATGAATGTTTCCTAAAGTTTGGTTGTGGTTAGAATGAGAATTTTGGTTCAGTCTGTCAAAGGGATAGACACAAGCTATGATGGTTCCAATCTGTGTTTGCTTGGCTCTTGAGATCAAAGAGTTGGATTCTGTGTTCCTGGCTGTTCCCTTCATTATTTTATCTGTTCCTTCCTCTGAAACCCGCATCAGCTAAATGTTCCACTGCTGAGGGAAGCATTTTCCAGAGACAATACCTTTTCATTTGGCAAATGGTGATAGGGATTGCAGATGGGGAGGGGTTTTGTTAGTGGATTTTAAATATATTTTATACATTTTTATTCTCATGTGTTTTTATTAGGGCTGCAACTCAATTAAAGAAATCTTAGTTGATTAATCTGTAGAATTTTATTTGATTAACTGATTAATTAATTGATTCAAATTTGCATATGATTTACATAATTTGGATACATTTCCAAAAAGTGAGAGATTCGGCAAGAATTGTGGTCAAATTGTTAGACATGTTTAATGAACATGTTAAAGTGATTAATGAGCATTAAAGAGCAGAATAAGTGAAAACAAACATTTAGTGAACATTAAAGAGCAGAAAAAGTGGGGGGGAAACAACAAAAAAAATTGCTTGTCAGCTGTGGCAGCAGAAAGAGCCTTGTTTATACTCAGTTGTAGAGTATGAGCAGCACATCCCACATTTTCACAACTGAATTTCTCAACCCCCAGAACAATATTTCTTGAATTATCTGTATATATCGCTACAACTTTCTCACTGATGTCCCACTCCGATTAATTGATTAATCGGGGGGGGAATTTTAATCAAGTGATCACCTCTTAATTGATTAATCAGTTTGATTAATTGATTAAAGGTTTCAGCCCTAGTTTTTATATGCTGTTACTCACTCTGAACTTTCCGGACAGGGCAGGATACAAAAATAAATAAATAATAAATAAAATTAGTTTTCATTTGCATATGAATAATCACATGAATTTACTGCCCAGAGCTTCTCCCTCTGGGAGAGATAAAGCAGCATTCATTCCAGAGTGCTGCTGGTGACCAGAAATATATTTTTAAATAAGCTTCATATTTAAATATTTAAATCTTCATATTTAAATCTTCTAATAACAGAGAAAGTTACACATCCGCTGTACCAGTTTGTTTTTTCCCTTTAATTGTACAAATAGTCTTTCAACACATCAATTTCAAGGCAGTGATCAAGCCATGAATGGCAATGTGTGTTGTGAATATAAAGAAGCCAAATTATGCAGAAGAGGTAAAGACATGTACTCCAATAAACCAGTGATTATTCAGACGGTGACCATTTGAACCAGATAGCTTTATCCTCATATTGCAAGAGAAGGTTAAGAATATCTGTGGGAAAGCCCCCAGAGCAATCTTTGATCATCAAAAGTCATAAAAAGTTTGCTTCCCCATATCCTTGGAATAAGTAAAATGCTTCTGATTCAGATCTGCTTGAACCTTGTGTATACTAGCTAATCTTCTTTGGTTTGCTGTACAAACACAGTTGTGCATGCCAGATTATGTCTATCTAGAAGGCATTTCTGCTAGGGACAGTACTCCTAGCCCATTTTTTTTGCTAATTTGTGCACATAAATTCACTTGGTGCTTTATGACATCCATTTAATCAGAAAAGAAAATAGATTCCTTTAAAGTTGATGTATTCCAGGAAGCATATCAGATTCTTATTTTTGAAACATAAAATATACTGTGTATCATTTGAGAAATGATCTCTGCAGTATACAGGCAGATACATAATGACATTGCGCAAAACAAGCAGTCTCAGTTTGGAGAAACTCATAACATTCATTGTGCATATTTTCATATTATTTATTATTAATATAGCACCAGCAAAGTACCTGGTGCTGTGCAGTAATTTATTAGAGACAGATCCCTATCCCAAGGGGCTTACAGGCTAGGCAAGACAAGGGAGGGCAGACAAAAGAGAGGGGAACTTAGGGAGAGATGGGGATACTTCCATGAACAAGACAAGACACAGGTGTGTGTGCTTAACTTAAATGTTTCCAACATTTGTGACTTAAATAAAATCCTGCAACCCCAACAATGACATGTAAAATATATTAAACATCAATAAGGAACATGACCAGCAAGCCTGGCCTTAGGGTGAAGCAGCAACCTGGTGTATCTAGCAGGAGGCCTGTACTCTGCATGGACCTAACGTACCCTACACATGTGCACAGACAAAGTGCCACACACACCCAGTACCACTGTCACCCAACTCTGCGTCTGCTGCCACAGCACTGCTCTCCCTCTGCTGGGCGATGGAACAGTCGGGCAGTGGCAGAGTTCGTCTGTGGTGCTACATCCATGCAGGGTGGGGTTGGACTGCATGTGAAGAGTGGACCTTGGATTGGGGCTTATGTTGTAAGTCTCTTCAGCCATGTGCTTGACCATGTGCTCCTTCAAAAGGCAGTTGGGACTGGAAGCTTCCTAGGGCCATTAAGGCTATCTGCCTCTCCCAAGGTGAGGAAACACTCCCTAAACTCTTAGGTACCCAGCCTCACCCTCAATCTCACACCTACAGTGGAACAACATTAGGGAGGAAATTGGATCTATATTTCCCCCCTTAGCTCATCTCCCAGAAATATTTAGCCAGGAAGGTGAAGTGCCAGTTTCCTCCCAAATTTGGTTCCACTGAAGCTAAACTATGAACTCAATGTCCCTGGCATCTTTTAATATATATATTATTTATCTGATTTATACCTAATCACTGACTAAACTGAATGGAGAGAATACGGCAATCCTTTGAAAATGCACCTCAAAAAGACAAAGCAGAACTGGAAAATGTTCAGAGAAAGGCAACTTAGGGTAAAAATAGATGTTCCAGTGGCCTGTTTAGACCTGTTGTGACCCAGGAGTCATTGGCACATCTGTTGTGGTGCTGCCAGATGTTGCCCTGCTTCTGCCCCATGGTGGGTAGGTGGCTAGCCCGGGTTGTGTCCTCAGAAAATCTTTGAAGTCACCACCCGGGCTAAAGGTCGCCCATGTGGGCCAACATGGGCCAATATGTTTGTGTGGCCCCACCATACCTGCCCCAGGTCAGGACCGCCATGACTAACCACCATGACTGCCTGTCATTGGCCACCATGTTTGTCTGTCATGGTGGGGGGTGGGGCACTGGGAGCAGGGCATGGGCAGGGCCAGCCACCCGCATGTTTGTTGTGCTCCCTGCCCAACCCAGGCCATTCAGGTGGTGGGACAGCTCTCTGGCACATATGTCTGGTGCCCCCAAAATGGCCCGGGCCCTGTCACCCACAATTTTCCACCCTAGGGTAAGCTGGAGTGCTGTTCTGCTGACCGCACATCTGGTTTTACCCCAAAATAACAGCTTCCATGTAAGGAATTGCTGACAAGACTAGGGTTGTTCAACTTAGAAATAAGAAGACTACAGATGATAGAGGTTTATAAAAATTATGAATTTTTTATGTATTATGAAGCTGAGAAGTTTCAGATGAACAGGTTTAGCATAATTACAATGGATGAAGAGTATCCTGAAGGATGGGACAGTATAAAGAGAAGCAAAAAGGCCAAATCTTGTTGGAATGTAAGGACTGTGAGATCATTGCATTGATTTGCCCAATGCAGAGTTTACAGAGGAGTGTGAGTAGCTAATCATCAATAAGCAGGCAGGAAGCATACTTAAGATTAAGTAGCTTTATTAAGAAATACATGTAGGATAGGAAAGGCCTACATCTATGCTAAGTCCTAAGACTAGGTGTGTTCAGGAGGGAAGTAAGAAGCTCTCTGAATATCTCTCAGGCACAAAGAGATAAGAAACATCCTGAGGAGAGGAGATTAACCAATCAGGTC
>QEPC01000373.1:985591-1006035 GCA_003113815.1 Sphenodon punctatus
CTAATCCATGTTGACTCTTCCCCATTAGGCCATGTTTATTAATATGCCCCATGATTCTGTTTTTAATAATAGTTTCACCATTTTGCCCAGCACAGATGTCAGGCTCACCAGTCTGTAGTTTCCAAGATCACCTCTGAAGCCCTTTTTAAATATCTGTGTAACATTCACTATGTTCCAGTCCTCAGGTACAGTAGCAGATTTTAACGATAGGTTACAAGTTACCAGTAGTAGGTCTGCAATTTCATATCTGAACATTGGGGTGGAGCCATCCATATTGTATCAGGCTTCATCAGGACTAAACTCAGGTCGGTGCCAAGGCAGTTGGGCTCAGACTGAACTCAGGCCTAGTTTCTGAGTGCATGCCAGGCTCTAGTGCAGTTTCACATTAGTCTTCTGGACAGAGGGTAGATTTGACTCTCATGGCACATGTTACAAGGTGAAACCAAGGTCATTCCCCTTCAAAAAAAAGCGTAACAAAGAGCTGTAAAAAGTGCCGTAAAACTTAATCAGAGACTCAGACTGCATGAACTATACGTTGGCCTTCCAGCAGCCAATCAGCATCAGCCACTGAGAAAGCCAAGAGGTAACTGAACATCCAATCACTGGAAAATATAACCACTTGGCAGTTGCAATGCTCTGAGATTTTTAATTTTGATTTCAAACCAGATTCGAGTCAAAGCCAGTAAAACTGATTAATGCTAACAAACTGGTTCAAGAAATACATGTTAACCCTCCTTCTGCCAAGTTTAAAATTGATTGCCACTGAGAGGATTTGGAGCTCATTTTATACAGCCTCTTTTCAGACAAATGCAAAAGAAATCAGAAAAGCAGATGAAAGTTTGTTTTCCTTTTGATAAAAGAAGACATGGCTTTGGGCTGCTTTCCACCAATTTGACCCTACCCGCACCCCTCCACCCCCAAAACTGTAAATTAATCTTTGGCTGTATTGGGGGCGGGGGGAGAGAGAGATCTGAAACATTTCCAGCATTAGAGTCCTTTGGCTGAACCTCTCAAGGCAAATCTTTTTAGTGACATTCTTTGATCCTAAAGCTCACAGCTAGGCCCTTTATAATCAGCTACCAATACCTCTTCTAGCCTCTGACTATTTTTACATGTATTTTAAAGCCCGGATTCTTAAGCCTGGGTTCCCATTTACATGGACATTTATAACTCAGAATAATCATAAATCTGGGATCACAATGTTCATGGTTAATATGGGTTTAGACTATCATGGAGGACTGAAAAATCACATGGTCCAGTTTCTTAACTGCTGAGAGGAATAAATTCTGCTCCCGCCTGCTGACTGTCTGTTAATTACTCCACCCAGCTCCCTATTATGATGTCCTTACTCGGCTATCCCCTAATTTGCTCTGCACCTTCCCCACCTCGCATGCCCCTTCTCCCCCCATCTGATCCATGGATTCCAAGGATACCTGTGCTTTCATGCCGGGGGTCATAGAAGCAGCGGCAGGGGCAGCTACTGCTGCTGAACCCCATGAATCAGCTGATGGTGTAGAAAAGGTTTCCTTGAAACCAACCAGGGGGCTAGCATCAAGGAGGGGACATCCAAGACCTGATCATACACCCCACCCAGCACCCCCATCCTTGAGGTCCTCATGTGTGCCCCTCACCAGGGTTTCACTCCTGGGCCTGGGAGCCTCTCTGAGCCAGTGCTCGGATCATCACTCTCACACTCAGTCCAGCCAGCCATACAACTCTGCCTGCTGTATCAGCTGGATTAGCTTCTCCCCAACTGCTATGGCAAGGAGCCGAGGGAGCAAGCGCTGACTCTGGGATCCCCAGCTCAAACTCTGGTGAGGGGCACACAGACCCCAGGGAGAGGGTAGGGTCTCACCTCCAGTCACTATCTATGCATCCCTTCCCTATGGTCAATACGGAGTTAGCATTTACACAAAAAATCACAAAATGCATCTCTGGTCATGGACATGATCCCGTGCTTATTTTATTCTGTGTTAAATTAATCCTTGAAAATGAGAGTTAATTAAGCACAGGAAAAACCTTAACCCCGGAAGTTTAAGCTCTAATTAGGTGTTTAAATGGGCAATTAAACCGGGATTAGACCTCTAAATACGGATTTATTGTCTGTGTAAAAACAGCCAGCGTCTTCAATTCTGGACCTGAAAACTAAAATAGGACATATCGCTCGATAATGTCACTGTCATTCAACCCTGAGTGAAATACAAAGGCTACTTTCACATTACCTGAAGGTGGAGAAACTTCCATGATGGCAATCGCAGCTCTATTCTCACAGGAATTAGCGCACATTGCAATACACAATTCTGCTTTTATCCCACGAGAACACCCATCATTGCAAAAACTACATTGGGGGACCTGGTCATGGTTCACGAGTGTTCTCAGAAGATAAAAGTGGAATAGTGCATTCCCACGTGCGTTAATTCCTGTGAGAATTGAGCCACAATTGCCATCACAGAGGTTTCCTTAACTGCCAGGTAACATGTGAAAGTGGCCACATCTCTGATTTTTGTTTCCTGCCTTGTAGCAGAGGTTCCACTGGATGACCCTTCCAAGTTCCAACCCTAAAATTCTGTTTTATGAACTCTTGAGGAGAAGATTCTGCTACTTTCACACTCATGTGATTCTAGAATAACTCCATTGAGCCTAAAATAGTAATACTAGATTTGCCCAGTGATAATTTCAGTGCAGGGCTTAGTTTTTTGAACATTTGCCTCCGCTCCCTCTGCCCCCCAAAAAGGGGGAGGGAAGAAAATAAGAAGGAAAGAGACTTTTTGTTGTTGATATCCATTAAATAAGTTTTTCCAACAGAAAACTTGTAAAAATTGTAATAAATAGGTTCCTCTTAAAGTGCTTAAGAACACAAGAAGTGCCATATTGGGTCAGACCAATGGTCCATCTCATCTACCATCATGTCTCTGAGCATGGCTGATTCAGGGTGTTTTTATATGTGACGGTTCCCGCCACCACCACGGACTTCTCTGAGCAGTGGTGGGAGCTGTCACTTCAGCCTGGACTAGGCCCAGCCACCAAACAGACATGATGGCAGCCAGGTAAGGGAGGGGGCAGGGAGATGCACACATGCCCCTCCCCCCAGCTGACAGACAGCCATGGAGGCCAATGACAGCCTCCATGGAGTCCGGCTCCTCAAACCACTCCAGATCACAGTAAATACAGCAGGCTATCAGACGTTATAGCCTGCTTTGCTCCAGGTCTGAAAAATGGTTCCCAACCGTGGTAGAGCATAGCACGGGCTGTGATTTGGGAATTTCCCTGAGTCACAGCTCAGGCTAGCCCGCACCACGATCGGGAGCCAGACCGTGCTAACATCGAACGGGTGCATTTGAACCTAACGTCAGCACGCGGATTGACCCGTGCTATGGCTGTTGTCACGTTTTGAAAACACTTTCTTTAGAGAAGTGAGTAACGGGTCATAGTGGAGTGATCAATTTCCCACTGTTCACTCCCACCCACCCACCAGCAGTTAGAGGTCTCATCCCCTGATTAGTTTGACTAATAGCCATTTATAGACAAATCCTCTAAGAATTTATCCAGTCCTTTTTTGAAGCCAGTTAGGCTGTTGACCTTCACAACGTTCTCTGGCAACAGGTTCCACGAATGAACTGTACATTGGGTGGGAGGGGTGAGACTGTACATTGGGTGGGGGGGAATCCTTTTTAAAAATCTGCTGCCAGTTAATTTCATAGGGTGGAAACAAATGTGACGGCGACATGCTGCCATCATGACCCTACCCAGGTCGGGAAGTCGCAGCAGACAGGGGTCGGGTTACCAAACACACGTTCCTGCAGTCGGGCCACCAGGGAGGGCAGGGAGACATACAAATGTGTGACCAGCTGACCCCGCCCCCATGCTGCACCCAATGCCCTGCTTCCTGCTATGCTGGGCAGCCACCATGACAGTCAGCCATGGCGGACCCCAGCTGGGCTGAGTCAGGGTGGACCACAGCAGATGTGATAGCCTGCTGTGGCCTGCTTTGCCCAATCAGGTAGACCATAGCCCAGGCTGTGACCTAGAGCTTATCTGGGGGTCAGAGCTTCTTGTAGCTCCTCAACAGATGTGCCAGTGACGCACGGGCCAAAGCATGGAAAGCAGGCCACCGTTGCGTCTGTTTCTACCCATAGGTTGTCCCCTAGCTCTAGTACAGGGGTGGGCAAGGTTCCCAAGGACAAAAGCCGCATACAAACATTTTCATATCACCAAGAGCCACAAGACACATTACACTGATTGTTGGACAGGGTAGCACTGCTATCCCCAGCTCCTCCCTTCACATCCAGCCTCTGGTTCCCAGGTAGTTTTTCTCATCCAGGCAGCAGCAGCACAGAGCAAACTCCCTGTGCTTTCATAGCCAAAATGACAGCTTGGCTTCTCCTGCTCCCAAGAGGGACATGCCCCAGGCAGCCACTAGCAAGAACCACATACAGCTCCCAAGCCACCATTTGCCCACGTAGGAGTGAGTCGCATTTAAATGAACACCTGTGCTATCTGCTAGAGTTGGTGTGATCCTCTTGGGGAATCATGCTACTACACAAAGGCACCTGAATGTCATAAAATGAGTTCTTCTCTTTTATGTAACAAGTCTTTTTCACCCAACCACTGCAATTCAGTTTCTCCCTTTGTTTCTAGCAGTGAAAAAGGAAAGAGGAAAATAATTGAGGGTAGCCAGGACAGTCAATGAAAACAAATACTGAGTTTACTTTTACTTTCTTCTCTTCCTGAATGAATTAATGAAACTGGTGATCTTTGGCCTCTTCGTTAGGCTAGAAAGGCAGTGGGGCTGGCAGAGTTAATATCCCCCCACCCCCAGTCCACAGTAATGCTGATGGAACATTTTAATGTGAGAACACAGTGCGCTAGTCAGGCCTCGGATTCCCTCGAGAGAATATGGCAGACATTGCATGGATTAAATTTAACTAGACTCGGACATTAAGAACCTCATTCCTCTTGTCTTGATGGTAAAGGTCAAGAGAGGTCATTGCAAACTTGGTTTCCTTTCTAAGTTTATTATGCTTTTCTCATTCCCCCTTTCTTTTTATCATTGACTTCTTGCGTGCAAGGTGACCTTTTTCTCTCTCTGCTTTATTGAGTTCAGTAACATTATATAGTCAGTTTCACTAGCAAAAATAATCAGATTCCCACAAAGAATCTCTGGAGTCCTTTCCATAAACCTCAGTTGTGGCTGGAAGAATCTGGGGGGAAATGTCAGACCCTCAACTCCAGACAATAAGCAGCTCAGCCTCCAGATTCAAAGGGAGTGAAATTCCTTCCCCTAGGGACAAAGGCAAAATTGTACCCCTGAGTTGAAGTACAGGTTTTGGTTTGGGGTTGTTGTTGGGGGGTTTTTTTGGGGGGGGGGGTTGGTTGGTTTTTGTTTTTTTGTTTTTTGCATTAAACACAATTATCTAAAAGCAGCATGTAAACTGCAACACTTGGCATCATCTTTACACTGAAAGCAATACTGCTATGGGTGCCTGGTAAGCAATAAAAAGGGTTTTAGATGCAGAAGTAGCATTGGTGTCATCTTTTTTCCCATTTGACTTTTCCTTGGTTCTGGCTGCATCTACACTTCAGACAACTGAAAAATCCCAAACAACATTCACTCATCCCTGCAATTTAGGGATTGTAATTTCAAAATCTATCTGGATTAGCATGGTATTGCTTTTATTTGATTGATTGATTGATTGATTGATTGATTGATTGATTGATTGATTTATAATATTACCACTATGTATATTTGTTTGTTTCATTTCTTTAGCACCAGCTGCACAGTCATGATTAGAGACAGGTCCCTGCTTCATGGGGTTTATAACCTAGAATGGATAAGTGCTGCCAGGATCTGTCATGAGTCAGGACCAACTTCATAAATTCAACTTCTTGGCCACCACAGGCCAGATTGCCTCATGGCAATCTGTTGGTAGGTAAGATTGCACAAACGTCTGTGCCAGTGTACATTATTTCTGTAGTGCAGGTGTAGTCAAACTCTGTTCAAACTTATCAGCATGAATTGTGCAATCTAAGCATGCAGAGTTTGGAGCCATTTTTGCCTGACATCATACTGGAAATTTATATTTTATTTTAAAATTACTGATGTTTAATAAAATTGCATTTTAAGGCTGTGAGCCAGATGGAACCTTATTACGGGCCAGATCTGGCTCATGGGTATCCAGTTGGATAGCTCTGTCCCAGAGATAGGTGACTTGTAGTGGGACTTGTCTCTCCTACTGCATGGGAATCCTGGTGGATTAATTCATTTTAACAGAAATGGGGTCAAGGCCAGAGCTTTCCAGACTGAATTGTGTTTAGATTTAGGGCTTCAGTCTATTCTACATCTATGGAATCTCTAGTGTCCAAATCCCTCTCAGAAGCAGATACGTGAAAGATCAGGAGAATGGCCTACTCGCCTAGGGAGCATTAGGGGACACTGTGCAAATATTTGAGTCTAGTTCTCTGCCTGGCAGTTGCTGTGCTGGGAAGGGGACTGGCAATATGGAGAAGCAACTCACTAACCTCTGGGGGCAGGGAGGGGGAGCGCTTCATGTCACTCAGCACCATTCCCACAGTGCAATTACAGGAGACGCACTGACAGGCTCTGAAGGGAAGCCTGTCTAGTCCTCTTTAGGAAAAAAACCCGCTGATTTTGACATGAAACCTCTAGGGTGGGTGTGCTGAAAGTGGGAAAAGCTTTGGTGTGAGAAAGAATCTGAGGGATCCATCGTAGTTTTGTCAGGCTCTCCCTCAGCCTGCCCCACCCCCGAGGAGAAAGGAGGAAGAATGTATTAACATTCCCTGTTGCTGTCTGTCAGCCATACCATCCACCCTGAACTTTTCACCAGGCACATCTCTCGCTCACAGCTCTAGCCAAAATCATTAAGCCTGCAGGTGTTACACTGGAAGTGGAAACAGAAATAATACTGCCAGTGTCCACTCCTGCTGTGGAGTGAGGTAACTCTGCACACCACCATCTTGTATGACTGCAACATTGGATTGGTAAGGAAACACAAACTGTAGGGAGGGGTGTCTGGAGGGATCTTTAATTCCAGAGGGAATTATGGATCTGTATTACGGATCCATATTTAAATCCATTAAAAATGCAACTGTACATGTAAAAAAATGGCCACCAGACCATTCTGTGCATGTGCAGCCTTTTCCAAAATGGCAGCATCAGCATTGCCACCATTTTGGCTACGGGCAGCCAGTCTGTGCATGTGCAAAACGGCCACTGTGCATGTGCAGACTAAATGCCCTCTTCCAAAATGACAATGCTGCTGCTGCCGCCATTTTGGAAAAGGCCACACATGCGCAGAATGTTCCAGCAGGTATTTTGTGCATGTACAGTTATTTTTTTTAATTTAATAGATTTCATGCCTGTTGCGGTTCAGTCAGATTCATTTCATTTCATTTCACTTTTTATTTGTATCCCGCGCTCTCTTGCCAAGGCAACTCGAGGCGGCTTACAACAAAAATGAAAAAGGCATAACATAGTAAACAGAAAACAGCTGGGTTAAATCCCACACAGGGGACCCAAAATAAATTACTAACAAAATTAATTATACATAATCCAATCCATATCAATTAATAAACAATATATCATCAATGCATTCCATAGTCCATTCCATGCTCCCACCCTGCTGCCACCAGGGAGGAAGACGCTCTCCATCCCGCCCCATTCCTTCCTGCTCTCACCAGGAAATGGGTGCACCTACCTCAACATAAAAAATACAATTTACAATATAAATAACCCCTCACCCCTGTACAATTCATTCTAAAAATATATAACATTAATTTCACACCCCTCCTTCCAGTCTGCCAGTACATCAAGCAACCTCATACCTACACCCGCCTTCCCCCACCCTGCTGCCCCAGGAAGGGGGCCCCTCTCCAACTCCCCAAATTTCCTCATGATACAAATTCCCTGACAGTACAATTCTCCCTCCCACCACACAGTCATAATATTGGGCCACATGATGACAAATGTGGTGTCTGCTGTGGTGTCTGTCCGGCAAAAAGGGCACCCGGGCACCCCGGCCTAGGAAACGGCCCCAGTCAACGGCCGACACCCTTTAGGTGTCGCCCTTCGGGCTGGCGCCCACAGGGCCCCACCCTGGGAGTTATTACCTGGGGATTGATATGGATTAATCCATAACTGCCAGTTACAAGCAGTTACAGATTAATCCAAATCCATGATGCCCATCCCTAACAAACAGGTAAGAATGAAAGAAAAGAGGTGAGGGCGGGGAAGGGAGTAAAACTACCGTTTACATTCTGAGTATGTTAACTAGTAGCTAAGATAGGGATCTGAGTTCCTTACTTTGCACCTCTAGGATGTATCCGGGCCAACAGCAAAGACCTGCAGACTTCAGTTCCTGCCCTGCGCTTCTCCTTCCACTCCCAAGAGGTCCTCTCCTTGCACCACCTGGAGTGATGGTAATATAGCTGGAGGTTTGCCAAAGCCTGAGCTTGAGCATTTTCTGGAGACAATGTCCAACCTACCTATATGGCCAGGCTGCTAGCAGGTGGGGCTAGGGTTTAGTGGTGTGGGGGGGGGTGGGATTGGAATTTTATATACTTTAATATTTTTACTGGGTTTTATATTTTCTGTGTTTTATGCCATAAGCCACCCCAACTCTTCAGGGAAGGTCAGGATACAACTCCAGTAAGTAATAAATAAAATAATAGACTAACCAGCCTTCTCGCCCCCTCACTAGAGAAATTCCTCTAACTGCCGGAGGGAAGAGACCTACCCTTCTTTTATTTCCATCAGCGTCACCACACTGCTTGTTCTGTACTTAATAGAGGAGTGGGGAACCTCAGGCCCAACTGAGCCAAATCTGGCCTACATCTATTTTTTTTATTTAGCCCCTTTCTAATTCCTGGATCTGGCCCATGGATCCAGTCCCTACCCACAAGCATTGAAACAGTGAGCTCAGGGAAAGGGTTTGACGGACTTGGGGGTCTTTCCAATGTCCCCCCTCCTGACCAGCCATGACTCAGTTTCCCCCCTTACAGTCTCCACTGGCCACAGCTCTCTCCAGAACAATCCCAGTCTGTAAAGGAGCAACTATCCTGCTGCCAAGGCCCCTAGAGATTCCCAATCACAGAAATTGTATTAACATTTGCCGAAGTATCTAACCTGAGATGTCCCCTCAACTGTTACACCCAATGTCAGTATCACACAATCACACCAGAGAGTGGTTAAAATAATTTGTATTTATAAATTCAGGCTGGTTACAACACAAAATTGATTCAAGAGTGCAAGTCTAAAGAACTCAAAAGTAACACAATGCTAGATTCACTAGAAATCTCCTAATTAACATCTTACCCTAGTCACATGACCATGTTGCACAGCTAGATGGCAAACTTCATCAACTCTTTAAGGTTGTTTTGGAATTGTTGGACATGTCTTGTTACAAGTAGTTCTTCAATTATCCCCTTCCCACATGTCCTTGAGTAGGTCTAAGGGACCCCAAACCTTTCTACCAAACAATGGCTCAAAAGGGGAGGATCCAGTGGATTCTTGTGGCACTTCACTATAGGCAAAAGTTAAGGCAACAATTTGTCCCAGTCATTGGCTCTGCATTCCATAAACATGGCTAGCATTGCCTTCAAAGTGGTATTCAAATGTTCCACCAGCCCATTAGTCTGGGGGTGATAAGGTGCTGCTTTGAATTGTGTAACCCCACACAGCTTCCATATTTGCTTAAAAATTTGGAACATGAAATTGAAGTCTCTATCTGACAAAATTTCCTTGAGAAAACCCACCCTGCTGAATATAGTAAAGAGGACATCTATAACTGTGGCTGCTTCTATATTACTAAGTGCTATCACCTCCGGGTATTGGGTCACAAAGTCTACCTGAACCAATAAATATTTCTTGCCACTTAGCAATGGCTTCTTTAAGGGTCCCACAATGTCCATTGCTATTCTGAGGGACAGTTCCTCAGTTATGGGCAGTGACTGTAAAGGCAACGTTTTAGGCTCTGACCCCTTTTTCTTTTTCTGGCACAATTCATGGGTCTTGCAGTAATTTCTCACTTCACTCCCCAGAAATTCTTATCTAGCCTTTTGTTTGTCTTTTCCATCCCTAAGTGTCCTGTGAATGGGCAGTCATGAGCCAGTCGCATAAGGTCAGTCCTACCGAGGAACCAAAATCTGCCCCTTAGGTTACAAGCAGCAAGATGCAATACATTAAAGAACGTTCTTCCTGAAAAGCCCTGCGGGGTGTGTTTAAATGCACTGGAACTAGCTGGCCACCATAGAAATCACGGCTCGCACCGTCTTTTTGAAGCTGCATTTGGGAAACACTGATATCGAGGCTCATGTAAAAGCAGCCTTAGAAAGGTGTGGATCCCCTTTATCACGCATGGGTAGGGTGCTTCTCTCTGTTCCCACCTAAAAATACCCCTATCTGGGTTGCCTAGGGAGGTGTGTGACAGAGTTTATGAAAAGAAAACATATGTAACATGCATGTATTGTGGGTTGCGTGAATGAACAATATATGCATGTTATTATGTAAGGCGGCAGGGGTAACAGCCCCCATCATTGATGGGGTCTGCCCTCTGTTGGTTCCCCAGGTACAGAGTCTGGGGGTGCTCCTTGACTCACAACTCTGCTTGGATGCTCAGGTGGAGGTTGTGGCAAGGAGTGTCTTTCGCCAATTACATCTGGTGCATCGGCTTCGGCCGTATATTTCGGATTCTGACCTGGCCACCATCATCCATGCCTTCATCACCTCTAAGCTTGACTACTGTAGTGCGCTCTACGTGGGGGTACCTTTGGTGACAGTACGGAGACTGCAGCTGGTGCAGAACACGGCGACCTGTCTCCTGGTGGGATTGGGCCACCAGGAACATATTACACCGGTTCTTCAGTCTGTGCACTGGCTGCCTGTAGTCTTTCGGGCCCGATTCAAAGTGTTGGTGCTTACCTATATAAAGTCCTAAACAGCCTCGGATCAACCTATTTATGGGACCACCTCATCCCCCGGGTCCTCGATCGGCCCCTGCGATCATCGGGGGGTGCTCTCCTGGAGGTCCCACGAGTCTGCTGGAGGGCAACGATGAGGAGAGCCTTCTCGGTGACTGCCCCACTGCTGTGGAACTCCCTGCCAGTGGAGGCCCACTTGGCCCCGGATCTCCCCTCATTTCGACGCTGTTGTAAGACATGGCTGTTCCACCTGTCTTTTGCGGGGGGGTGGGGGGAGAATGGGTTGAGGGGGTTAGGGATTTTTTTATTCCTCTCTTTGTTGTTTATTTTAAAGTTGTTTTAATGTTTTCATATTTGATATTGTGTGCTGCCCAGAGCTGCCTGTGGCAGGATGGGCAGGTTAAAAATATTTGAAATAAATAAATAAAATTTTAATAAACCTTGTCACAAAGAGAGCAAAAATGAGGGCATGCACTATGGGATAGGTTTATGGAGCATAGATCTATAGTTGGAATCTTCCCCCATCCTGAGCAAACCCCTTAAGAAACCTGTGGCAAGTTCACCCCAGTTCACTCCCTGACAGGGGGTCTCTGCCTCAACTTACCCCGATGCAGTGCCAACAACATACACTCTTCTCAAAACAGTAGACAGCTTATTTACTCTCCTCTGCAATGCCCCAAATTCCACAGGACTCCACCATGGCAGTGGACACAGACTTCTGTACAATCTCTTAGCCCCCAAACAGATCTCCAACATAAACCATGGTCCAGGAATGGCCTCCCAGGCTTATTCCCCCTACCTGGAGGAACCACCTTCCACCAGCCATGACTTCCCTGGTGGCCTTTCCTGCTTGGCTCTCAGCCTAAGCTTAAATGCTAAGGGATTTTGGTCACCTGACCAGCCCCCAACCAATCCTGTGCCCAATTATCCTTCACAGCTCCACCTGGGCTGTTCAAGGCCTTGAACGGAGTTCCTGGGAGCCCGGCAATCAAGACCAGACGTCTCTAGGAGCAGGTGCAACTGAGGTATTCCAGCTCTACACAGCCTTATCTTCAATTCCAGTCTTGTCCACAGAACAGTGAAATATTGGTGTGATGTACCCTCTTGTACTAATTTTCATAGTAGTCTATGGGAGAGAAAAGAAAACCCATCCCTAGCTTAGCGGGGCCACAATTTATTGCTGTTATACCTTATTCCCAACAATATTTGGCTCTAAGTCAGAGGGCTCACACTCAGTGTCTCTCATCCCACTGTCCCTGTGATCCCAGCCTCCACACACAGGCTACCAAATGGGGAAGGCCTCTGGCAGGGCATGGGTTTAATTATTGTGGGGAACATAGGGGACACACATTCCTCCAAAAGTTAAGGGTGTAGGGGAACAGTAATAGCCCTATCCCGTTCTCTACTAGCTAATTTAGAACTGTCTTTAACGAAAAACAAAACCAACCATTAGTGAGTTCTTCATCTTGTTGTAGGTATTTGCCAAGATGAAGCTTACACCTCATTTGAACACCTCAGCGACAAAGGCTGTTGCTTGAGCTGTACTTGATTCCTCAGAAGTGATTCCTTTTATGTCAAAGGTGAAAGTTTAGAAAAGGAAGATAAAGCCACCAACAAACATCAACTAACAAAGTATTAATACATATCTTTATCGCAGCCAGTTAGTTGATACCTTGTCTAGCTTGTGTTCATTTTTTTAAAATCAACTATGACCGAGCTTTGCCTGTGGTATCAAGAGTGTAGCTAGGTTGGAATGGGCCCAGGTGCAACAAAAGGGACTTGGGCCCCGTCCTGGTCACCTTTCTCTCCCCATCCCACAGCTTCCCCTCCTTCATCCCACCAGCCTCTCCCTCCCTTCACTTGTTGAGCCTGAACCCTGGAGGCTGCAGCTGTGCTTCCTGTCTTCTGCCACCACTGCCGCTGGTGCTTGCTCTGTCCTGTGCCCCCCGCCAAGTGGGTTGCACGCACACCACATGCTGCAGGCACTTCTGCTTCCACTCAGCTTGGTCTCTGCCTGGCCGTACCACAACATGACAGGATTTGTGGACAACATGGTCTCTTGTGGCAGTGGGAGGTGAAGGCGGGGAGGGTGGGGGGGAAGAGAGAATAGAGGTGAACACAATGTACATTGCACTGGCTCTGTATATTACTGCCTCTATTGCACATGTGCAGCATGTGAACTATGCTGGGGGATCAGATGCTGGGTCTGAAGAAATTATCCCTTGTGGTGAAAAATTACAGAATCATAAATTAAAGCAAGCAATCCATTAACTAGCTTCCTTGCTTTTCTTGGACAGCACTAAAAGTTCTGATGAGATAAATGGCTGATCCATATGAACTTATGCATTTTGCCCCCAGACAACTGACTTGAATTTCAAGTGTGGGGCAAGAAAGGATCCTTTCTAATTGTAGTCTTTGTGATGTATTTAGTGTCTAACCATAATAGTTTCCAACTTGGTCAGAGTCTGGAGTGCACTAAAGAAGCACCTGCTAAGAATCAAGGAACTCAACAGTGGTATGTAGCATCCTGAGACTGAAAGTAAAAAATATTCCTTCCACTCTGCACTTATGTATTGAACTAGCCTCCCTGATTATTATTTTTTTAAGGCAGCTTTAAAATAATATTTTTTTAAAAGATAAAATAACACCACACAAGCATTGAAATGCTCTGGATCAGATTCTGTCTCTTTCAGGCAAAGAACTCAGTACTTAACTGCAAAGAGTTAAAAGGGATGTCAAGTTGGTGCAATCTAGCATTTCTTCTCAAGCAAAGAACCAACCTTCTTACACTACAGAGTTACAATGACATTAAATAACCAGACTTTGGCAACAAATGTTTAAAGCAGTGTAATAAAACTATGACCAAACATAAGAACATAGGAAGTACCATACTTGGTCAAACCAATGGTCCATAGAGCCCAGCATCCTGTCTCCGACAGTGGCTAATCTCAGTCGCTTGGGAGAAGTAACCAACAGGCTGTAATGGAGTGCTCCACTCCCTGCTGTTCACTCTGAGCTACCAACAGTCAGAGGTTGCATTTTCTGACCCACATGACTAATAGCCTTCTATGGACCTATCCTCCAAACAGTTATTGAATCCTTGTTTAAACCCAGCTATGCACCGGTCTTCATACCATCCTCTGGCAGCCCGTTCCACAGCTTAACTGTATGTTGAGTGAAAAAGACCCTGATTCTCATTTACACTAAATCTCCTCCTCCATCTGTAGTGATGTAAAGGGTTTCTAGTGAAAGGTCAGGATATACATTTAGAATAAATAGTGTTAATAAGGATTGGGCCCTCTCCTCCTAGACAGAGGTTACTGTTTGGGAATTGTAGCGGAAGTGAAAATGGTTCAGGATTGTATCAATATTAATTTTATTTAATAAACTAAATCCTAGCCCCAAAGCCCGTGTCAATCTCCATTCTCCACTCTAACTCTAGCTCTCTAGTCCCCCCACCCCAACCGTGACTGTAGCCCCAAACCCCTCCCTGACCCAGTCCTAGCCTAACCCTACCCTCATGGTACCTTCCTGCTCAAACCTTAACTCTAACCTTGCAGCTCCAACCCAAACACACTGTCCCTCTCTGCTTCAAGTTCAAATCAAATCATGGTCCTTCCTTGCCCCAACCTTAACCACAGTTCCTGCCCCACTGCCAGCCCCAGTGCTAACCCTTGTTCCACAGTCCCTTTCTGCTCCAATCTTTACTCTAGCCCCATGGCCCTGTCCTGATCCTACCCTAACCCTAGTTCCTGAGCATCTTTCAGAAGAAATGCAAACATATCTTATTTGGCCAGGCATTTAGCAGGCTGGGATAAGATAGATAGAGTTTAATAATGTTTGGAGGGAAATTCAGTCTGTGAGAATCATAGACTACATACAGATGCACATGTTCAATCCACTGATGTTTGGACTGTCTAAATTTCACAGGGAATGTGATTTTTTCTCCTATGCAATATTACTGTGCACAAATCATTTAAAAAGTGTGAGTGATAAAATTAACAGATGGATTTAGAGTTATAACTTAATTTTTCCCCCAAGAGTTGGTAGGTATGAGATTATAGACTTTTGATTTTCTGTTTCCTTTTCCTATGAGAAGTATTACATGTTCATACACAAGCATATGCATATATAAATATATACATAGCAATAGATTTATTTATATTTATATGCCACCCCCCATGCTTATGGCATCTCGGGGCAGCTTCCAACATAGTCTAAAAACAATTTTTAAACATAAAACAAAATCTACAATATAATAATTAAAACAAATTTAAAACACCCCCCACAAAAATTAACCCACCCCCCTACCCTACCCTCCGAAGGCCTGGGTGAACAGCCAAGTCTTACAGATGTGTTGAAAGGCCAACAGGCCCGGGGCCAGGCAAGCCTCCTCCGGGAGGGAGTTCCACAACCGCAGCCCGGCCACTGAGAACGCCCTCTCCATTGTGGCCCCCCGTCTTACACGGGGGACCTCCAGAAAGGTGCCCCCGGTGGACCGAATGGATCGCTCTGAGGCGCGGAGGGCGAGGCGATCCCCGAGATATGGGGGGCCCAGGCCGTGCAGGGCTTTGTAAATCAATACTAACACCTTGAATCTGGCTCGGTACACTATAGGCAGCCAGTGCAGAGCACGGAGCACCGGTGTTATGTGCTCCCGCTGCCCTGTCCCCGTCAGGAGACGGGCTGCCGNGCATTCTGCACTAGCTGCAGCCTCCGAACCAGAAACAAGGGAAGCCCCACGTAAAGCACATTGCAGTAGTCTAGCCTCGAGGTGATAAAGGCATGGACGAGAGTGGCCAGATCAGGCCTGGAGAGGTAAGGTCGAAGCCCCCGTAGCAGATACAGCTGGCAAAAGGCGGCTTTAGCCACCGCCTCCACCTGCTGATCCAGACGGAGGTCCGAATCCAAAACCACCCCCAGACTCTGAACCTGAAGAGCAACAGGCGGACGAACCCCCACTATTAGGGGGGCCAGCACCTCCCCCACCCTTCCCACCACCATCACCTCAGTCTTATCGGGATTGAGCTTCAGTCTATTCTGCCGCATCCAATCCGCCATGGCCTCCAAGCATTGGAAAAGTAACAAGACAGCAGGACCTGGGTCAGTTGAAAACGAGAGGTACAGCTGAGTATCATCAGTGTATTGGTGACATCGCACCCTGAACCCTCTCACGATCTCCCCCAGGGGCTGCATATACACATTGAACAACAGTGGAGACAGAATGGAACTCTGCGGAACGCCGCAAGTCAAAGCCCCGGGGCTAGATGTTTCAGCCCCCAGCACCACCCACTGGGGAGACAAATAGTTCAGATGGTATCTTTTATTGGACTAGCTTCAGTTGGTGAAGGTATGCAAGCTTCCAGGCCATGCAGGGCCCTTTCTCAGGCAGGTAAGAAGCCAGAACTATACACACACCCCTACATAATAAAGTAGGTGGGAAACAACAACATCATGTTCACAAGCTCTTTTGACATTTCAAAACTGAGAACTCAAAAAAATTAATTTCTTTGCAAACCTGAATTTCTGGACACATTAAAATGTCAAAAAAGTGAAATCCAAATGTTGACATTTTTTTTACACGGGACATTTCCATGAAAATTTCTGGAAGTACAACATGCCAATGAAAAAAATGATGCCATAATCATAATTTTTAATTGAAATTTCATTCGCTACAGAATTTCAATATATGTTTTCAGTCTGAAAAGAAAAACAGTAGTTTCAGACAGCTGAGACATGGATAATATCAGAAGGTTATTCTTAATATGAAGAAGAACGGCAAATAGTGTGAAGTAAGGGAAAGTCTGAAGCCTGAAAATCACATGGGTCTTTTTCCTTCTGTCATTTTTAACTGGTATTCCACTAAGTGTGGCAAACAGCAGAGGTCACAGGTCAAGCTAAAGGATACACATCAAGGGGAAGCCCTGTGGTGTGACACAAGCATGTAGTAGAGGTAGATTGTCCACAGGCCATGAAAGACTTGTCAGCAGCTCAGTGTGAATCCCTAGAAAATGGGTCTACTGTTTCATTCCATTCTCTATGGAGGTTGCAGCATACACATGGGGAAGGAGCAGCTACACTAGCAAGTCAAGTCTGATATTTTAAATACATTTACTTGTTGCTGTTTGTCAAGAAGCAACTTCTCCTCAAAAGAGGTTTCCAGGCCACTGGAAAGTTTATTTATTTTAGTTTATTACCCATACTTCTCCAAATGCTCAGAGCAAGGAACAACAAATGATAAAAGACATAAAAAGTATAGTGAAAAAAAGTAAAATCTTCTTAAAGAAAAAGAAAAAAAAGCCACCCACCCTATCTATACCTGCCAAAAGCATGGCTATATAATAAAGTTCTTCCAATACTAGAAATACTAGAAACAGTGATCACTAAAAATAAATCTCTACTTTCAGTGATAGATGAAAGTATTACAGAAACTCATTTATAATGCAAGCTCAACTATATCAAAACCTGTGCAAAACCTTTCTCCTTCGTCCCATCGATCACTTTTTTCCCCACTCTGGTATGAAATCTGAACCTAGCTAAGTGCCAAGCCAGGCTTTAATGAAGCAGAACCCTCTCTAGCAAGAATATTTGTGATATGGGGTCATTTTCATGAGCAGTACCTTATTGAATTACCAGCTAAAGTTTATCGTGTTCGCTGGCCAGGTTTTCATTCTGACATAATCACAACAGTCTAGGGGACATGTATTAGTGCGTTTCTTAAGAGATGGAAAAATATATACTCTCAGAGTCAAATTTACCCCTGCTGTAAACCTAATAGAGTTACATCAGTAATTTAACCATAGGAAACCTCTTAAATTTCAATGTAACCAGGTTTTCAGGCATGGCCAAGGCAAAAGTCAACAAGATACAACCATCCAGTTTTAACTGTGATAGTGTCAGGAGGCTCCCAGTCATGTAGCCATGGTGTGACTATTGGTTATTCTAACAATATTTATTTATTTGTTTATTTATTTATTTCTGGGATTTATACCTCGCCCCTCCTGCAAAGCAGCCCGGGGCGGCTTACAACAATATGGTATTGTTGATTTGGTGTCACCTAGTGAGTTATATAAGGATATTTGGCCAATCAAGGTGCAACTCATAGGACAAGAGTGGGATCCTAATTGCTGAGGATCCAGCAATGGCCAATCAGGAGCCTACAGGATGGGACTCGGTAAGGTAAGGCTTTGCAAGATGGCAAAGGAACTGCAGTCTGTTTCTTCACCAGAGTGGCCTGGAGGTAGTGTGGCTATCACTCCTGCTTGTGATCCCAGAGGACCAGCATTTGGTTCTTGACAGCTATTTAAAAAGGCACAAAATGGGAATTTCAAAACAAATATCTCTGAATGTTAAGTGGCAACACATATAACTAAAGGATTTACTGGAATTAGATCTCAGAAATAAGAAAACAGAATCATTAGAGCCAGTCAGCATTTTTTCAAACAAAAACTAAAATTTGACACAACTTGATCTCTTAAAAAACTGTGATGAAATTTTCCAGACGTTCTCCACAACTAAAAGGTTTCAGTAACAGAAAATAAGGGACTTTTTCTCTAGTTTCTTCCAGCCCCTATCTATACCTGCCAAAGGAGATGTAGGAGGTGTGGGTTACATCACTTAAATCTAGCCATTTTTAAGGGGTCACATTCCCAGTGTAGAGTGTGTTATCCATCTGGTGGATACCTCGTCTGATAGACTTTAGAGTCAGAGCTTATTCAGACATGCTCTGAAGAGCACTTACAAGTGCTGGCGGCTCATTTCACATTTGAAGAAGTTCTTTCCAGTATAAAGCCCTTTGTTCTTGTTTCACCATTAGAGCCTTGAATGATAGGGAATCAGCAGTTACATGTTGCTCTGAATGCCAACCAAGTTTTCAACCACACAGTGTTATCAGACTTCAGTTTTTCAGGGCTGTTCCGTATAAAGCAGAGGTGAGGAACCAGAAGGGACCACTTTGAACATTAGTACAAGCTCAGAGAGCCTCATAGAAGTTAGGGGTGGGGGCACACAAAGGGGGCACACAAAGGGGGGGCTCAGGAAGAGTAGGTCCAGATCATGGATCTGTGCCATGGATTTGTCCCTTCTCCTTGTGTGCGTGCTCTCCTCTCTGCTCCCTGAGCTCAGCCTTTCAGTGATTGGGGATAGGAACTAGATTCAGGGGCCAGATGCAGGCACTGGGAAGGAGCCAAATAAAAACTAGTACTGGGCCACATTTGGCCCCAGGTCTGAGGTTCCCCACGTTTGATATTATATTATATTATATTATTATTTATTATGATTATTATTATTATAAGCATTCGTGTAGCGCCAGCTGTGTACCGGGCGCTTTACAGAGCAATAAGATAGACGCGGTCCCTGCCTACGGCTTACAATCTAATAGACACGGAGTGGGGAGACAAGGAGAGGGGACATAGGGAGAGACAAGGAATCAATAACATTCAAGTGGATGCGAAGTCTCAGGTGCACATGCTTGGCTTGGATGCAGTTAGGCAGGAGTCTGCGGGGAGGGCAGACAGTAAATATTGAAGGAAAGTTCTAACAGGCGTTGGGAAAGGCAGCGAGGAAGAGGTGGGTTTTGAGGAGGGATCTGAAAGTGCGGAGGGAGGGGGCAAGGCAGATGTGGGCAGGGAGGGAATTCCAGGCACAGGGGGCAGCAAGGGAGAAGGGGCGAAGGCGGTTAGGGGAGCAGGGGAGATGAGAAAGAGGGAGGGAGGGAGGGGGCAGAGGAGGAGTGGAGAGTGCGTGCAGGAGTGTGTAAGGAGAGTAGGGCTGAGAAGTAAGAGGCAGCCAGGTTGTGAAGGGATTTGTAAGTGAATACCAGGAGTTTGTGAAGGATGCGTTTGTGAAGGGGGAGTCAGTGAAGCGAGGAGAGGAGGGGCTTCACATGATCGAAGCGACGGGCTGAGTGGATGACCCTAGCAGCAGAGTTTTGGATGGAGATAAGGGGGGACAGGTGAGAGTGGGGGAGGCCAGTAAGGAGGAGGTTGCAGTAGTCAAGGCGA
The DNA here is from genome assembly GCA_003113815.1 of Sphenodon punctatus. Classification (NCBI taxonomy): domain Eukaryota; kingdom Metazoa; phylum Chordata; class Lepidosauria; order Sphenodontia; family Sphenodontidae; genus Sphenodon; species Sphenodon punctatus. The sequence goes on from QEPC01000373.1 coordinate 1,005,529, forward strand.
GAGATGACCATGGCATGAACAAGGGTTTTGGCTGAGGAGATAGAGAGAAAGGGGCGAATCCGAGCAATGTTGTGGAAGGCGAAGCGACAGGACTTGGCAACAGAGTCAATGTAAGGTTTAAAGGAAAGGTGAGTGTCGAAGACTAAGCCCAAGCTATGGGCTTGGGGAATGGGGTGGATGGTGACCCCATCAATAAGGATGGACAGGGAGGAAAGATAAGGAGTTCAGTCTTAGCCATGTTGAGCTTGAGCTGACGTTGGGACATCCAGGCGAAGATATCAGAGAGACAGTTGATGAGGCAAGCTTGGACAGAGGCGGGGGGGGCGGGGAGAGAGAGTTGAGTGTTGTCAGCATAGAGGTGATATTGGAAGCCGTGGGAGGCAATGAGTTTGCCAAGGGACAGGGTGTAGATAGAGAAGAGGAGAGGGCCCAGGACAGAGCCTTGGGGAACACCAACAGAGAGGAAGAAAGAGTTGGAACTGGGAAGAGACATTAAAAAGGAGTGGT
>QEPC01000373.1:1036158-1063551 GCA_003113815.1 Sphenodon punctatus
AGCTGCTGTTGGCAATAGGGGTACTTCTACTTCTAGGGCTGGGGGCAGGGATAGACGCCACCGGCTGAAAGGGGTGGCTGCTCCCACTCCCACCATCCCCAGGGACATCCTGCTGCTGCTGCCACGCACTCTCAAGAGCCCGCTCTGCCTGCCGGACCCGCTCCACCAGGTCACCCTTCCAGTGCCCATAGAGTGCTTTCTGGTGTGCCACCCTGCCCTTGACCCTGGGGTCCAGCATGGTTGCCAAAATGTATTCTGACCACTACAGGAGCTCATCTTACTGCGCCTTCAGCCCTGCCTTCAGCTGCCACACCAGGGCAACTGCCTCATCCGCCAGCTTCCTGCCCTGAGGGCCACAATCTTGCCCCTAGAGAATCTCGTCCAGCCTCTTCAAGTCTCTCCACCCTGGCACCAGGAAGTCTGCTCCTCAGCTGCCTCCCCTCCCTGGGCCTGCCAGTCACATTTTTCCTGCTCAAACTCACCCGAACGCAGCCAAACTGTTCGGGGGTTCTGGCATTCAGTTCGGCCATCCGAACGGCCCAAGTTCGGGCCGAACACCAAACATCTGAACCACGTTCGCACATCCCTAGAAGGCCAGGAGTAAAGCAGTCAACCCCCTTTGAGGGGGGGGGACAGTATACCTGGGCAGTGGCAGCACTAGAGGGCTGGAGAGCTGGTAGGTTGGAAGGCCTGGAGACACTGGAAGGCTGGAAGGCTCAGGCTGGATAAACAGAGGACTGGAGAGCAGGGGACCTGGAAAGCTGGATAAACAGAAAGGTGGAGAGCCAGGAGTCTTAGCACCTACATTGTGGAGACACTTCATGCTTCCTGTGTGTCCCTTAAATAGCCTGAGTAGCCAATAGGTGGTTGGCTACTCAGTGGTGCATGGCCAATCAGGGAGGCAACGGAACTGGAGGGTCATAGCTCTGTACAAATATCTAGCAGTTCCAGCAGCAGAATAGGCAGGGAGACTGCCTGAGGGACCTGAGTTCAAGCCTTATTCCTGCTGGAACCTGACAGTGTGGCATAAATACCTACATAGACAGAGGGATGCTGTGCATTTAAACTCAGTGGGGAAAATGTGTCTGATATCTTAATTCTTGCAGACCAAAATATTAAAAATATTATCCACAATCCATAAATAAAATGTATAGAAATGTATCTGTGATTTCAGCAGGGTGTTAATGACCGTACTAATCAAGCTGTCTATTCCAGCAATAAAACAACCATTTATTTTTATTGTATTCCTTTCTTTTGAGTAAATGATACCCTCTCTATTCAAGCTAATAAATTTGACATTGCATGTGGAGATACAATAATGTTGTCTCCTGGGACACAGGCCAGCAAACAAAGATGATGGAAAGATGATAATACTTTCTTAGAAAGACTGGGGGGTTTGGCAGCATTGGAGACTATTCCTGTATTTATTCATAGAAAAGATAAAGCATAGGCTGTGAATTCTGAGCTACTGCAATTGCAGCCATTTTCCTGGAATTTTGCGTTTGTTTTACAAATTGCCTCTGCTAGTACAAAATTAGAGCTTGAGTGGGGAGCACTACAATCAAGCCAATGAACTGTCAACACTGTGACCTAGCCAATGAGGTTATGGGATATATTCCAGAGTCATGGGGTCCTGTGTTGCAGTGGCTAAAGAGGAGCAGCTCACAACCATTCAGGGGAGAGAAGAGCCCCACTATGGGTGAAAACAAATGTACAGCTGGCATGTCAGCTACATGGTTCGTAAGAGCCCCTGGCGGGGTCATGTCCAGGGCACACAACAAATGTGCACCCAAACAGGTCGACCAGCGAGTCCTCTCCTGCCCCTCCTGGAGGGGGAATGGAACACCCTCCCCCCACCCATGAAAGGCAGCCATGACAGCCAATCACAGGCTGCATTGGTGGCCCCCAATCCCCAGTGGGGGATGGATGGAGCCGCTAACAGATGTACAGGCCCATTATGGTCTGCATTGGCCTACCTGAGCAGCTCTTGGCCCGGAATCATCCGGGGGACCACATCTGGGCCAGCTGCCTACCCGAGCCGTGGCAGCAGCAGGTCCACATTTGGCAGCCCACAAACAGATGCACTCTGACCCAGGCAGGCCATAGTGGGCAAGAACAGGCCATTGTTGCGTTTGTTTTCACCCTATGAGTAAAAACAGAAGTGACCGTGCGCATGGCAGCAACCCTACCTGGCTCAGGTCAGGAAGCCCCATGGACATGGTGCAGACTGGACCCGGAAGAAATGTTCGCGCAGCTGGCACCCAGAGGTGGGGAGATGCACTATTGTATGGCTGCCTGGCTGCAGCCAGCCCTCACCATGATGGGCAGCCATGGCAGACACAATCCAGGCCAGCAGGAATAGATGTACAAACACACTCTGGCCTGCTTTACCCCAATCAGATTGATACTAGTAGCCGCCAACATGCCCAGGGTCAATCTGGGTGAACATCTGGCAGTCAGGTAACAAACTTGATAGTAGCCTGTGGCCCAAAGTGGGCCAGAGTGGGGGAACTAAAATGTTTGTTTTTACCGTATGATAGGTCTAACTGGTATGTTGTGAAGATTTTTAAACACATGAGATGTTCAAGATTGATGCAATGGCATGCTGAGAAATTAATTTGCTTTCAAAATGTGCATATTTTGCAGGATTTGTTTAATTTGCCTAATTTATTCTGCTTGTAGAATCTATCTTTCTTGCTTTCAGAATGGGTTTCCTGATTGCAGAATTTGGAGGATGAGGATGCAGAATTCATGGGACCCTGAGTATAAAAAGCCACAGTATGTATCCCATAGTGGTCTAAAGCATCTGTTTAGATTCTAATCTGGATGTGGTTTTAGTCTCCATCTCCATTCTCTGACGTCTCTCCTGAGGTTCCCAAGAAGGCAATTGTAATGTTGTTTGTTTTTCTACATCAAATTCTGTACATTCAGATCAGGTTTGACTAAGAACAAAAAGGTTCTGCAGTATATCCCATTATCAACCAGAGGTGTTATTCAAATGCTTGTGAGCAGATATCATACATAGTATAAGAAAATAAGGTAAATAAGATTGGCTTCCTAGAATCCACAAGTCCTTCTTCCACATGTTCAAAAGAAGGACTCCAAGTAAAACTACATTCCCCAAAATTGCCTTTAGGCAGTTTCTCTGTAGAACCATTATTCCACATTCTTGCAAACCGCTTTGTGGCTAGAGGTTGATCTTTCCCAATATCTACACATTACTCCAGTACCAAAATGAAGTGGCCTTTATTGGCCTTATAAAAATGGCACATCATGCATGGAATTCAATAAAAGCCAAACCAAAAATAAAATGTTTCCAGTTTTAGCTCTGTCACTACAAGTCTCCAGTAGGTTCCATTTAACATTTCCCCCCTAAAAGTAATTACTCTTAGTCTTGACCACAACCGCTTCACAGGTATAAAAATAGCCAAATTCCCCATAACCTGCCCAACCACTAGGCAAAAATGTTCACCAATGTGGTTTCATTTCATTCGCATCAGCACCTCCAAAACAATGTCATTTCGGCATCTTTAAACATTTTTAGCCTAACTGCCAGATGGTCTTTGCAATCAAAATCCTTTGCATTCAGCCTCTATCTTCAAGTTCCACATGAATAATCCAGGGATGAACAAAAGTCAGCCCATAGCCACGTATGAATATAACCAAATGTACAGAAGCTGCTTCAAATGACTCCCAAATGCAACAACATATGTTGGCTCCCAGGCCAATTAATGATTAGCTCTGCTTTTGTCTTACAATAACTTCAAAAAATATTCCACAACATTTTAAAATTGGAAGATTAGAAAGGAAAGGAGAGGGAAAGGAAAGAAGAACAAAGGAGGAGATTTTGCTCTCTCTTTTCCGCCAAGTGAAATTGTTCCTTAATTATAAACAGTGGGCTCTTAAACCAGAAAATGCAATGGAGGGCAGTCCAAATGACCTTTTATAACACTCTGCTTTGAAATACATGCTAGGCAGAACCAATCAATGTGAACAGGCTTAGCAAGATAAACTCCAAAGGCGACATTTTATATTTGACAAGAGTAGGTCTTCCCTGGGACAGAGAGGAGGAATGAAAAAGCTTGTTCTGTACATCTACAGGATATACTACGCATTTGAAAGGAAAATATTTGCTTATCAGTTATGGTGTTATAATGTCAAACATACGGTAGCTACTTGATGTTTTAACCTTCCCCCCAGCTATAAGGAAATTGGGTAGAGAGCTCATTTTTTAGTGTCTTTAGAGTAACCAGACATAAAAGGCTGTATTTGGGGAGAGCAGCAGATAAGCTGCCCAACAAGGCCAACAGAGCTGCGGAAACATATACATGTGCAATGGATATCCTGATATTTGCTTAGAAAAATGTCATAAATGTAACAATTAAGGTTGTTTCAAAGCATCCCAGGTGAATAAGTAGTCAGACTTACACAGGGGGGGAAAGGACATGGGGAATTGCTAGTAGCCGAGAATAAATAGATGGCTGTGTTAATACAGCTAGGACAAACTTAAACGTCACAAACTTTATGATCATCTCCCACAATTATTGGCTTTATGATCCTATATCATCATACAGTGGAATCCACTGAAGTAGAACTTGCATCACTTGAATTTCTGGATAAATGGAATTAATTTGTCTTCCCCAGCTTCAGGTCTATAGGGATGTATTGCTTCTTGATCTGGATAAGTAGAATTCTAACTCTGATCACTTGAATTGTTATGGTGTACAGAGCATACCCCCCCAGCTAAAAATATCTGGAGCTTTGAGTGTAGTAATGATTTCTTGGCAGCATGTGGTTAATAGTATCTATTCTGTTAGGATTAGAGATGTGCTAACGCGGTTCAGAAGTTCGGGGTTTGGCCCGAACTCGGGGTGTTCGGACCATTCGCAAACACCCCGAATCCAAACCACCCCCCACCTGAACAGACTGAACAAAGTTTGGGTTCTGAATCGGTTCAGGTGGGGGCAGGGAGGAACCCGGTTTTCCCTCCCTCCTCCCCCCTCCCAGCTGCGCGGGTGGAAGGGGTGCCAGGGAGCACCTCCCCCACCACCACCCCAGGGATTGCCCTACCTGGTGGTGCCGGGGCTCTGGCCCTGGATCCGGCAGCGGTGGGTCTGGCGGCAAGTCCGGAGGCAGTGGCGCTCCAGAGTGCTTCAAGCCACTACTAGGCCTTCTGGGTCAAACCGGAAGGACTAGTAGCAGCCTGAAGCACTCTGGAGCACCGTCACCACCAAACCTGCTGTCGCTGCCACCGCCAAACCCAGGACCAGAGCCCCAGCACCACCAGATAGGTCGGGCTCTGGACCTGGTAGTGGCGGCGGCAGCAGCAGCGGATCTGGCAGGTCCGGCAGTGGCGGTGCTCTGTAGCGCTTCAGGTCGCTACTAGGCCTTCTGTTTTGACCCGGAAGACCTAGTAGTAGTCTGAAGCACTCCAGAGCACCGCCACCTCCGGATCCATCGCCACCAGACCCACCACCGCCGGACCCGGGGCCAGAGCCCCAGCACCACCAGGTAGGGCAATCCCTGGGGTGGGGGGGTTAAAAAAAATTATGAGACTGGGCAAGGGGGGAGGTGCTCCCCGGCGCCCCTTCCACCAGCCTGGAGGAGGAAGGGAAAACTGGGGAGGCCCTGCCCAAATGGGTTCCCCCCCAAAAAAAAACCGTTTGGCACAAACAGGCTGAACTGAATGGTTTCAGGTTCGGATGAACCTCAAACACCGAACACCCCGGTGTTCGCACATCCCTAGTTAGGGTGAGTCTTCATGCCAGGCAGGCTGGAGATGGGTGTTAGGGAACATCAGTTTTCTCCGTCTCCAGCTCTCTGAACATGGAGACTCACTGACAAACAGGTAGAGAGGGGTGTATGGGGGTGTTTGGGGGTGTGGGTGTGTGTGTGTAAGAAATCCTGTCAGTTCTGACTCTGGGAGTCTCCAGCAAGCTGTAAGGGGAGTAAGCACCAGATTTCCCTGTCTCAGAGCCACCTAAGATTCCCAGAGTCAGAAATGACAGGATTACACACAGACAGAGCTCTGTCGTGCTGTCTGCTCTGACTTCTGATTCTGAGGGAAGAGGGAATGGGATTGGAGATGGAGAAACCTGGTGCTAATGTAGGTTGTTTTCAGACATGACGATGGCCCGCATTTCCGTGCTTTGACCCGCAAAGAACTGAGGGCCACCATCGCAGTAGAAAGTGCCAAAAGATGTTAGCCTGGGCCATTCCCTGGTCGGTGATGGTGCGTAGCTCACCGCCTGGCCTAAGCGCCAACACTGTGTGGGGAATGGCTGCCTGACCACGTGTAAAGCATGTCATCACAGATAAACAACTGTTTTACTTATCTCCATCGGGGTTCATGTGGGTTCTGGGCAGCCATTGGCCACCATAACTGCCCATCAGCCGAGAGCAGGCCACTCAGTGCCGCGTGGGGGAGGGGCTTGGAAGATGCATATTTGTGCATCTCCCCGCCCCCTCCCCGGACCAACCACCATTACGTTTGTTCAGCGGCCGGGCCAATTCCTGACCAGAGTTATGGCTCCTACCACCACCTGGGTAGGTCTTTGTTGGCGGTGGAAGCAGTCACTTCTGAAAGCACCCATAATCGTAGCACCATTTTTCTCCATTTCCAGGTCCATTTCCATAAGCTTTGTTTAAGTCAAATTTCTGATAAGTCAAACTTTTTTACATGGTCAAAGAAATTCAACTTAAGCAGACTCCACTGTAGTTTCCCCAAAAATGGTAGGATAATGACTTGCACTAAAAAGTTCAAGCTCAAACTAATATCCATTGGGTATCTTAGTATGAAAATTACTTTCTCATGGCAGGCCAAATTGATGCTACAGGAAAACATGCCTAGTCTAGCATGAACTGTTAGGATATACTCTAATCCAAGCCCCATTCAATTTAATAGAATGATATACAATGACTTTGCTACGCTTTGGATTGGGTCTCTTAGGAGGACTTATGCACATCTTAAAATTGAGCCCATATCATCACCTTTAATCATATAGATAGGACAGAATTGAATTGAATAGAGAAGGAGAACTTTTCTATACAACTCATAAAGCACCCTATTTCACTCTATAGCTAGGTTATAGTTTCCTTTGTAAGTCTATAGCAGTGTGACTCAATTACTTTGACTGATGGTCCAGATTTTAAAAAGACAGATTTTGGAGGGGGGGGGCAGCAAAGTTGATTTGCATACATTTGCATGAAACTAAATATGCAAAATATATTAAAGCGCTGTTGGGGCAGACTGAGACAGCTTTCTCAAGTGCGTTAATACGCACTTATCGGCGCTGCAAGAAAGTCCAGGACTCAAAAGACCCACAGCTTCCGTCTCGTGAAAAAAGGCAGAAATGCAGATCTTTGCAAATACGTGCATCTGGCCAAGTACCTTTTCCCTACCCTGCCAGACGTGCATGTTTGCAAGTAAGGATCCTCATTTCCGCCCTTCTCATGACTTCCTTGTAGCACTGACGAGTGTATATTAACGCACGTGAGAAAGCACCTTGAGTAGCCTGTGTGTAGCAGGGAACCATGAGCCACAAAAACAGGCTCTGCAGGCCTATGGGTTGGTGTAGCAGGGTGAGCTGGGCTGCTCCAGATACAGTTGCCCCAGAAGCTTGCCTGACCTATTAGGAGTTTATAGCAGCCAAGGTAAGGTGATACTGATCAGGAAGCCAGGGGCATGTAAACCTAGGTTGCCAGCCTACTGCTAGTCACTCAACAATCCTCTCTGGGCAGTTGAAGCTTCTGGATGAGGTCCATGGTCCACAGTCCCCTACTGTGTTACTGAAGTGTTGTGGTGCAGTGATTTGAACCCCTGTCCTATGGCCTTGAAACACACAATATTGCTACCATGTGCAAATCATACCCCACATTGCTGAGGCTTAACCCCTAACCAGATTGGATATGATGGAAAACCAAAATTCTGCATCTTAAATCGCCATTGCTTGGCTTCACCGGTATGCATATGCTAAATAAATACAGTAGAAACCCCCTTCTCTGGACACTTCAGAGAAAACAGGGTTCTCCTACTGCACTGGTAATTTGATGTGTTTAGTAGAGAAGGGACATAAGGTGTTTCCCGAATAAGGAAGGATCTGGATTACATATCCAGATAAGGGGGGCTCTCAGGGTAAGATAAGGTCTCAAACCCTGCCTTTGCCAGGAACTCACTGGGTGACCTTGGGTAAGTCACTATGGCCATTGGCCCCACCCACCGCTGAGCATTCCGACGGGTGTGTGGTGGTGGGGGGGCATCCATGGAAACGGGTCGGTAGCAGGTGGATGGGTGTGCTCAGGGTGCGCACCTGTATAAACACCATGGGCAGTGGGTGTTTGTGCATGCGTGCTCCCAGCACACATTCATCTACACCCACCTACACCCATCATCCACCCATCTACACTCACGGGGCCATCCGGAAAACTGGAGGAAGCCGTGGAGGTGGGGGGGTGTCCATGTAAAAGGATACACACACCTCACACGAGCACACACATCCCCCCCACCTCCGTCACCGTGAAAATGACCTCTCTCTCAGCCTCAGTTCCCCATCTGTAAAATGGAAACAATAATGACCTGTCCCACAGGGTTCTTGTGTAAAGCAAGGTAAACACTGAAAATGCTATATATATAAATAAATTGCTACCAGTCTATTAAGTTGCTTGCTAGTTGTTTATTTGGTGTCTGTTATTAAAGGTATCAGATGAGGACATTATTACCTACTGTCATTTACTATAGTCAGTGGTAAATGACAATAGGTGATACAGTAGGTGATATAGTTAGGGTCCCTAACTATAGCTGTGCCCAACACAGGCCCTTTTTACATGGACGTAAGTGGGTGGGGGATGAGTATTTTGCTGCGGTGGGTGGAGGTGGATGTATGTCCTTTTACACTGACACACAGCCACCTCCACCCATGGAGGTTCCTCTGGTTTTCCAGAGGGCTCTGTGGGTGGAGGTGGGTAGGTGATGGGTGGAAGTGGGTGTTGTGTGGGAGCGCGCACGCACCCCCACACATCCTGCTCAGCGTTCAGACGGATGAACACCGAGCGGACACCCATCCCCCCACCCAATGCTGGCCGTTTACATAGATGTCACACACACACCCGAGTGGTGGAGGTGGGGGGACCGTCTATTGAAAAACAGCCAGTGTGGAGGAAAGGCATTGTAAATAAACGTCTTATATCCAGTCAGTAGAAGGGCATGGTAGGCCTGCTAAAGCCACATTTCTGGCTGCAGGCTCCCTGTGAGCTTCTAAGTAGCAGCAATTAAGGAAGGCAAGGTGCCCAGAGCCATGTAAGTGATTGGACTTTACCCATTTTGTTCAAGAAATCCAATTTTGTGAAAAATTGTAGGCATTCCCCAAGGCATTCCTAGAACTGAGACTTACCTGTAAAAAGGATATCTCCGCTAGTCTGTTTCCTCACAGAAGGCAGATCACACCCGTATCTTTGGGGTTCATTAACTCATGCTTAGTTTTTCACAAGGAGAAATACAAGCTTTGCATTTCCACAGCTAAGTCTTAGTACTTGTTAAAATGGCTTCTGCCGTCACTAGTCCAGGGATGAGACTAGTGCATCTTGGCTTATTAAATAAAGAATCTCCAAACTGATGCCTTGTTAGAAGGCCAGGGGGGTTATTAATTTCAAAACCAGAAGGTAGACTTTAATGACTAATGAACAGCAGCTGTTGGAAACAAATCTTCGTAGCCCTGGGACTGTCTTTCCCTATGTTGCAATTACACTTTGATTGACCCCAACAATAACTAACAAGCATGCCCAGATGGATCATAAACTAAGTGATCCTGTGTCCAGATTTGGTGTAAAATTTCACATCTCCAGAACACTTGCTGTCAGTCTAACTTTGTCCCATTGTACATCAAGCAGGTTACCAGTTAACTCTCTTGTACTGACACATGTATTTTTCCAGTGGAAAACCCTTTATTGACGATGAACATTCTGAGATCTGGGACTCACCAATGCACAGGTACAGCTATACGATCTCAGAAGAACACGCTGTCACCTGAGGCAACAAAATGTTTGGTGGCTGTTTATTGTGTGATTAACTGTGGACTATAAGAAGTAGATGCTTTCCAGGTCACATAAAGCAGCCAAATCCTGTTAGTCAGCACTGACAGCGCAAAAGGATTAAGCCCAGGAGGTTGATGGATGAGATCTGATTTTTAGATTTTCTTTATTATGACCAGGCCTTGCTCTGTAAGGTTTTGAATGTGGAAAGCCTGCTGACTTTTATGGGAGTTCCACTGTCTCCATCGTGGGGTGTAAAATGTAATGTGTCAGCTGAATTTCTCAAGTTTTCCATGCACAGCTGGAATGAAAACTGCATTGTCCTTCAACTGACATCCAATTGTTTCTACCTTGTTAGCAAAACCAAAAGTCTGGTCTGCAGCAACCCTCTGTCTATGGCTGCCCCACTCACCTTAGCTCCCTCCTTCTTATCAGACTGAAGGTGTATCCTAAAGCATTTTCATTTTTGACTCCTCTCTCTCCTTTATGCCTCAGATCCAGGCTGTTGCCAAATCCTGCTGCTTTGCCCTGTATAATAATGCTAAAATCTAGCCCTGCCTTACTGTTACTGCTGCAAAAACCCTAGTCCACGCTCTAGTCATCTCTCGCCTTGACTACTGTAAGTTCCTCCTTACTAGTCATCCCAGCTCAGATCTCAACCCCCTCATTTCCGTCCAATGCTCTGCTGCCACAATAATCGATGTTGCCCGACACTGTGACTATGTCCAGCCCCTCCTCTCCACCATACACTGGCTCCCTCTATGGGAACGCATTCAGCAGAAGCGCCTGGCCTTCACCTTCAAGGCTCTTCATGGCCCTGCTTCCCCATATCTCTCCACTCTTGTATCAGACTACACTCCTGGCTGGGAGCTTTGCTCCTCCTCTGCCCCCACCTCACCTGCTTGCGATTCCCCTGCTCCCCTAAATGTCTTTGCCTCGTCACTCTTGCTGCCCCCCATACCTTGAACTCCCACTCTGGATACATTCATTCTGCTCCCTCCCAACTTTCAAATCCCTCTTGAACACCTACCTCTTCTATCAGGCTTTCCCTGGCTCGTCATGAGTGAATTTGCATCTTCTTCCCACCCTCACTCAGAATCTCTTCCTTGTGAAGCACGTGCACCTGCAACTTCTCAACCTCATGAATGTATCCTTGTCTCTCTTGATGGTCACCTCTCCCTTGTCTTCCCCTCTTTTGTCTCTCTCAGATTGTAAGTCACTTGGGGGTAGGGACCTGTCTATAACTATTGATTGTACAGTGCCAAGTACACCGCTGGCGCTATAATAATAAAATTAAATAATAAATAATAATTGATGATGACTGACTGATGATGATGATGATTATGATTGATGATGCCTGATGCCAAACAGTAGTGATGAGAGACATGTCTCTGCCCCGAGAGGCTTACATCTAGAATGGACATGGGAAGAAGAAACATGGAGCGAGACAGGGATACATTAAAGCAGCTGAGAAGTTGCAGGTGCAGCAGGTGCTTAGCTTAGGCCACATTTAAACGAGGTGCTGAAAAGTGCCTCCTGAGTCCCGCGTTGAGAGAAAAGCAGCGCGGGGAGTGTTTACATGCTCCCCGCGCTGCCGCAAGTGACATGCTCCCCATTGTCGGCAGTGGCTGGAGGCGCGGTGCTTTGAAGAGGCACGTTCTGAAAGCCTCACTTTTCATGTTTTCAGAACGTACCTCTTCAAAGCACCGCATCTCCAGCCACCACCACTGCCGGCAACGGGGAGCACATCACTTCCGGCAGCACGGGGAGCATGTAAACACTCCCCGCAAGGCTTTTCTCTCAACACGGGGCTCAGGAGGCGCTTTTCAGCGCCTCGTTTAAAAGCGGCCTTAGTTACACGGGAGGAGGGAGATTCTAAAGCAGGGCCGCTCAGAATGTCAATTGCGATCGGCAATGTTCCTGATTCGATCCTGAGCTCTTGTTTCCAGAGTGGCTCCTTGTCCTGCCTGCACATGAGCGGCAGTCAGTTTTTTTATTTCAAGGTGCGCTGCTGAAGCTCCTCTGCTGCTAGCCCACTCCGAGCTCCACAGCTCTCACCAGCTGCTGGTGAATCCACCGCCCATTCAAATGCTGCTGCCCTCCAGCTGGGTCAATGCCATCACCCCAAGGTGGGGCTGCCTCCTTATGGGAAGCGAAATTCCCCCCTTGGTGCAGCTCTGTTGGCAGCAGTTAGGACAGGCTGGCTGCTAATGGGGAGAGGGGAAGGAAGCTCCCAGCTGGGAGGTAGGAGAAGACAGCGGATCTTTGCCTGGGGGGGGGGTCTCTCCCTCTTCCCTGTCAATTGCCATTAATGGGGTCTCCATCCTCCCTGTCCCCCAAACCCATATCTTGGGCTTCATCTTCAACTCGCACCTTACCTTCAAACCTTACATTGACTCCGTGGCTAAATCCTGATGCTTCTCCCTCCACAACATTGCTAAGATCCACCCTTTTCTGTCCGTCTCCTCTGCCAAAACTCTCATCCATGCCCTTGTTATCTTACGCCTCAACTATTTATTTTAATTTTTTTAATACAAAATTAGTATCCCGCCCCTCCTGCCCATAGGGCAGTCGGGGGCGGCGAACAGCAACAATCAATAAAACAATAAAACAGTTTTTAAAATACAATAATGCAGGGAAAAAACAAGACCCTACCCCCACTCGCCAAAAGCCTGGTGGAACAGCCAGGTCTTACATAAACGCCGAAATAGAAGGAGAGTAGGAGCCAACCGAACCCCCTCTGGGAGCGAATTCCACAGCACAGGGGCAGCCACCAAAAAAGATCTAACATTGGTGGCCACCCACCTCACCCGGGGAACCTCCAAAAAGGCTCCCACGGACGATCTCAAGGGTTGCACAGGCACATGGGGAGCGAGGCGGTCCTGCAGGTAAGTAGGGCTCCACATCTTCCCCCATAGATTTCTCCACGATCATTCACTCCCACCTATTAAGGTGAATGAATTAGTTGGATTTTCTTCCTGGGGAATAGACTGAACCATTGGTTCCAGTGGTACAAACTGAGAGGGGGGCTCGTATTACCAGTAGTTACTCCTGCGTAAGAGGGGTGAGAGCGAGTCCAGGGAGCCAGCACCGTTCCCTGTTGCAGCTGCTGTGAGAGGTGTGTGGAGGGGCGACGCAGGGCCAAGAGGCGGCCAGGGAGCTGCTGAGCGGAGTCCCGAGTGATATGTCTGCAGGGGGCGCCGCTGCGGAGAAGCCAGAAGTGTGGAGATACCCAACACTTCAAAAGCAGCACTAGCCCTGCGGGACGCCGAGGGGTGAGAGCAAGTCCAGGGAGCCAGCACCATTTCCTGTTGCAGCCGCTGTGAGAGGTGTGTGGAAGGGGCAACACAGGACAGAGAGGCAGCCAGGGAGCTGCTGAGCGGAGTCCCAAGTGACATGGCTGCAGGGGGCAGCGCCGCAGAGAAGCCAGAAGTGCAGAGATACCCAACACTTCAAAAGCAGCACTAGTCCTGCGGGGCACCGCAGGAGCGCGCCACGGGTCGCACGCCTAAGGACTGTATGCGCAAGGGCGCGGCCTTAGGTGCCGGCCAGGTGTGGTCAGGAGGTTCCCTACATTTGGCAGGTGGTCCAGGACTCTCCCAGTTAGTATGGAGAAAAAGAGAGGACGGCAGGTATCCTCCCACTCTCCAGAAGATGTTCTCCCTCTGAAGTTGAGGCGTAGAGATAATGAGCTCAGTCCAGGCATACTCCCTTCCTCGGAGAACAATCGGAATGCATGCCTGGCGGACCCTGTGGAGGGCAAGGGGGGGGGGTCACTTGAACCCAGGTCTGCCATGGGTAGAGACATACAAACGTCCTCTATGAAGGAGATTGTGTATGCACAAGCTGGAACTGTAATAAGGAAGAGCAGCTTGTTTATCAGACTACCTTGATTGCTAGGACAGTGGAGGCACTTTTTTCCAGCATCTCAACATTGGATAACTCTACAGCCAAGGTTAAAACCCAGCTCCGGCAGATTTTGGAAAAACTGGATGACTTGAGAGATAGTGCCACAGATAAAGATGATGGTTGTGCGCCCACCTTACCTAGAGAGATAGATAGAGGAGGAAGGTCCCTATGGTATCCTCGATCCAGGCATACCTCGAGGGTGCAGGTGAAAGAAATTTATATGTATATTGGGCCAGATTATGATGGGTCCATGCACAATTGGGGCCGACAGGACCACATAATGGCAAATCTAACCCACTTTTTAAGGAGAACAGTTAACCGAGCTGATATTGATAAAATAATTTATTTGCCCCGTCAGGATTGGGTAACTAGCATTTAGCTGGGCTTCACCCATGATTATTGGGTGAGAGATATTTTTAAGGTTAGGAAGCTGCTTCTAAGTAGGGGGATTTCTATTGATAGCGTGCTACTCCATGGATATGACACACAAGGGATATCTGGAGCAGGTATGAATAAACATGGCCCTTGTTCCTCTCTCAATTGCATTTCCACTAGCACGGGTAGAATCAGGAGGGGGTGCCAGGGGCCCAGAGCCCAAAAAGAGGGGGGGGGAACAGAGGGGGCAAACTCAGTCTTGGACCTAGATTCTAGGGATTGGCAAGGCCACCAGCCCTTGGGGCTGTTTCCCGAGAAGGTAGGACCTTCCCCCTCCAAGGAAGAAAGTGGACAGTCAGCAGTGGGAAGGACATCAGTGCCCCAGATCGAGTTGATGGATTTTGAAGCAGGGACCACGCAGGTTACGGATGCCCAGGAAGGTACAGGCCCTACGGACGAGGTTGCCCCTGGGATATGCTCCATTAGTACGGGAACATTGGATATTGGGGGAAGGGATGATCTGGCCAAGGTAAAAGAGGGGCAGTACTCAGAAAGCCTGTCCCTTGGACAGAGGATAGGTTCCTTTCTGGTAAGGGAGATGGAATTGGGTGTAACAGGGGATATTGGGGACATGATTCGAAGTCTCCCAGTATTGGACCAAGAAACCTCCTGACCAGACTGGGATACATTAAGAACAGTATCCAGGGAGGTGTGGCGGAGTATAGGGCACCTTGGTTAGGATCAGATGGCTATGTGCACCGACCCCTAGATAATCCAGAGTCCTTTATGGCGGCGTAACATTTGGATGCTTCGGAACAGGGGTCCCCCCTTGGGGGTCCCCCGGTCTCGGAGTCCCCAAGCCAGGCTGCATCCTTTGCAGGGACGAGAGGGGCTAGTAACGTGGTTGTAGCAAACGCCGAGGTGCCGTCTATTCCCTCAGTGCTCACCTCACCATGACCAGCTGGCGAGGGAAACCCTTTTTGGACTCTGTTTCCAATTGGGGCCTCGGTCGATCCCAGTATGACAGTAGTTTGTTCCAGGATTCACCCCAAGGCAGGCTTAGATTTGCCTCCTGGAATATTACAGGGATTAAAGCAAAATTGGGTGACGTAGATTGGTGCAAGATTTTGGCCAGGTTCGACATTGTTTTCCTACAGGACACCTGGCTAGAGCAAGATATTGTCTGCCACATAGAGGAGCTTGTCCCATTTCTTCACAAAGGACAAAAGAGGGGCCACAAGGGACGCCCCTCAGGCGGCTTAGCTCTGGTCTTAGCCACAAAGGTGGGTGACTGTTTTGAGATACTACAGTCTGGGAGGCCAGAATTCCAGCAGGGCATCCTCAAGTTAGGGCCTGGGCAGGTGGATTGGTTGGTGCTATTCAATGTTTATATCCCTCCTTCCTCCTCCAATTACTATCAGGCCGATGTGTGGGAGGTTCTTGAAGAAACTATCCTTAGGGCAGAAGACCAGTATCCCCTAGCGACTATTGTGCTGGTCGGTGATTTGAATGCCTCCCTGATGCCAGGACAGGTGAGGACGGCCTGGGGAGACAGTCTGCATGAGTCTTCAAAGCCCTTAAAGAGCACTCCAGCTGCATGGAGTTGTGGCTGGAGTCCCTAATCTACCATTCCGGCCTTGTAATAGTTGGGGAGGAATTGCCCCGCGATCCTGTGGAGGGTAGTACCTTCATAGGTCTGCAGGGACGGAGTGCCATCAATCTAATCCTGACGAACCAGGAGGCTTTCGATAGATTTGGAAGTCTTTTCTAACTGTTAGACCAGAAAGTGACCATCTGGTACTTAGAGTAGATATTTCAACCCGGATTAGGGACGGCGCCATTGAGACAGCCCAGCCTCCTGGGAATTCTGCTGGGAGGATTAGGAAAATGTCCCAGGTGGCGTTGATTGGATATATCTATGATCTCTGTGCTATGGATAGGCTTAGGGAGCTGGCCTCCCAAATCCTGTCTGCACAAGATAACTTGACTGTCCTCCAATGCTATGAGACAATTATTAGCTGCTTCCAGGATGCATTTTTGATAAAAGATGCGAAGCAAATCTACCAGAAGAAACACCCATGGTATGATCTGGACTGTAGATTATTGAAGAGGAAACTTACGGCCTCCAAGAGGCAGTGGGTAAGGGAGTCCAATCCTGTCTTTAAAAGTCAGTATCAGAGGGATAAAGGGGCCTACGCATCTCTATTGAAAAATAAAAAGACTGATTATTATAATGCTATTTGGGCCCAACTGGCAGTGGCACAGAGGATGAGGGGTTCCCAGCAGTTCTGGCTGATTTTAAATAGAATAATTAAGCCCCAGAATTCGGTCAGTAAATCCAGACCACCTAATGTTGTTTGGGAAAAAATGCTTGGGAAGCTCTATGAAGACCCGGATGAGTTGGAAGCTGGTAGTTGGGAGAGGTTTGGTGGAGGAGGAACAACTTTGGCTCCCCGGGATGCTGAGGTAGATTTTCGCCAGGAGCTACTGATAGAGCTTATTCTCTCGCTGAAACCAAACAAAGCTGCTGGCCCCGATTACATCACGGCGGGGATGCTGCAGGCAGCCCCTCAGTGGTGGGCCCACGTGCTATGTAGATTATTCAACCATATTAGAATGTATGCTAAGGTCCCCTCTTCCTGGCTACAGAGTTGGATCATCCCAATATTCAAAAAAGGCCTTGGATCTGATCCAGCCTGTTACCGCCCCATTAGCCTGCTCTAGGTTGTGGGCAAACTGTTCGCAAAGTGCATATTGAAGCAATTGGAACAATAGGTGGAAGGGAGTTCAATGATCCCACTAGAGCAGTTTGGCTTTGGCAAAGGGAAGGCAACAACAGATTGCTGCTTTATTTTGCAGCATTTAATTCACAAATATCAGAAGATTAGGAAGGGTAGGCTGTTTTTGGCTTTTGTTGATTTAACAAAAGCCTTCGACTCTATCCCCCGGGCTAGGCTTTGAGGGAAGCTGTTAGCGTTGGGGATCAACAGCAACCTGCTGTCACTTCTAATCCAGCTTTATTCCAATAACTATGCAAGAGTGAAAGTGGGACCAGGTCACCAGCTGAGTGGGGAGATCCCCATAAAAAGGGGGGTCAGGCAGGGGTGTGTACTGGCCCCCCTGCTGTTTAATATCTACCTCGCAGATTTGGTAAAATGGCTGGGATCAGAGGATACTCACGCGCCTAGAATTGGCATTTATCATCTTAGTGTATTGCAGTTCGCAGACGAGCTGGTTCTTATTTTGCAGACAGTCAAAGGGTTGAAACATCTGATCCAACGGCTGGGCGAATACTGTGCTCAGAATGATTTATCACCTAATCCCTTGAAGTCTAAGGTCATGGTTACAGGGGGTCGGAAATCACCAAATAAGTGGGAGATAGACCAGCAACCACTCAAAGTGGTGCAATCCTTTACTTATCTTGGTGTGACCTTTGCATGCAGGGGTGCCTGGGCTAAACATATCCAGGTGAGGGCAACAAGAGCAGCCCAGTTAGTTGGTGCGTTGGGTAGGGCGTCTAGAATATCGCGAGGAGTTCCAGTGTCAACATTTTTGGGTGTCTATAAAACTAAGATCCCACCCGCGGCGGTATTTGGGTTGGATATTATCCCCCAGCCAATGATTGACCCCTTGGAGAGGGTCCAGAAAGCATTTTTGTGCCAAATTCTCCAAGTGGGGAGAGACGTTCCAACCTCAATTTTGAGGGCAGAGACTGGCATGTTCTCTATTAATTTACATGCCAAACTTATGGTGATTCGTTATTGGTTAAGATTGCTCACCCAACATGAGCGCTCCCTTCCACGACAATGTTTGCAGGAGCAGCTGGTATATACAGGCCCCAGAGGTTACCCATGGCTCAGATAATTGGGCTATCTGATCCAGAGTCTTGGGTTTTCCTTTAACTATTTTGCCGGTAGATCGCTAATGGGGATCAAAAAGGAAATACTGGCTAGAGTAGAAGACATCAAGTGCCAGGAGGATGTAGCGGTCTTGGGGAATTGGAGGGTGGCCCCCTGGCTTAAGTTGGTGAAGCCAGTGTGGGGGTTGGAGTCATACTTGGATAGCCTTATGAATTGTGATCTCTGAAGAAGCTATACGCTCTTGCGGTTCCAACAGGTGCAGACCGCCATGGTCGAAGGACGACGGAAGGGGGTTGTTTACGCTAAACGCCTATGCACGTGCCCTCACGGAGAGGCTGAAACGGTGGAGCATTTTTTGTTAACCTGCTCTTATTACAACGATTTAAGGGCAGTATGGCTCCAACCACTAATTGGCAGGGCAGTATATCTAGAGCCAGGCCAGGGGTACAAAGGACTCCTCTCCCTAACAAGTTTGGAAGATGTCGCGCTACTGCCCATTCAATAACCTTACCTAAAAACCTCCCTATTGCAACCTCCTCCTCACTGGCCTTCCCCGCTCTCACCTTTCTTGCCTCATCTCTGTTCAAAACTCTGCTGCCAGGATCATCCACCTAGCCCATCACTTTGACCATGTGCAGCCTCTCCTCTCCTCTCTCCACTGGCTCCCCCTTCCTGAGAATATTCTGCACAAAGTCATTCATAACCTCACTCCCCCCTACCTCTCCGCCCTGATCTCTCTCTGAACCCCTGTTCAAGCACTCCGCTCCTCTTCCATCCCCTCCCTCACCCTCCCATGCCTCCCCTGCTCCCCCAACCATCTTCATCCCTTCTCTCACTCTGCCCCGCACGCCTGGAACTCCCTCCCTGCCCACATCCACCTTGCCCCCTCCCTTCGTACCTTCAAGTCCCTCCTCAAAACCCACCTTTTCAGCTTCGCCCTTCCTAACTCCTGCTAATCATCCCCACCCAGGATTATCCCCCACCTGTTATCTGCAAACTCCCAATGTATTGTAACCAAGCCAAGAACGTGTACCTGAGTTCTCACATCCTCATGATTGTTGCATCCCTTGTCTCTCCCCCTGTTCCCCCTTCCCTGTCTCCCCTCCCCCTGTCTATAGATTGAAAGCTCTTGGGCAGGGACCGTGTTTATCTTATTCTCTGTAAAGTGCCAGGTACATCGCTGGCGCTATGCAAATAAATAAATAATAATAACAATAATAATAAATAAGGGGCAGACAGTCCACCTCCCTCCCTTTAATCCCCCAGCAGCTGCAGTGCGGGCTGCCAGCCTCACAGGAAGCCTCCCCAGGAGATAACCTTTGGGGGGGGGTTCATGTGCTTCTGTCACCTTGGGGTGCTGGCAATAGAGACAAAGTAGTAAAGTAATATCTTTTATTGGACCAACTCCAGTTGGTGGAGGTAGGCAAGCTTTTGGACCAGACTCACAGAGTCCTTTGTCAGACAAGCCTGGGGTTACAAAATGAAGAAACAAAGCAAAGCAGAGATATATAGAGTGGTTGGGGGTGCGTCCATTGAACTCAGAGGGAGGAGAGGGGAAGAGGAGAACAAGGTAGAGAGAAGATTGCAGTACAAAAGGGGAAATACAACAATGTAGTAGCTACTGATAGTACTAAATGGCTTAAAGTTACCTGTAACTGTAGATGGTGATAGGATTTACAATTTACTGAATGGCAGAAAAACCTATATCCAAAAGACAGTGTATAGCTCTTGGAGGAAGGGGGCAAGGGGGTAAAGATAGCACTTCAAAATTCCTTTTTGAACTATCTGGGGTGGAGAGGATCTGGGGTGGAGCTGGAGTGGGGGAAGCTGGAGGCATGGGGATGAGAGGATCTGGGGTACAGCTTGGTACAGAGGGTGAGAAGAGAAATGCGGGGC
Source organism: Sphenodon punctatus (assembly GCA_003113815.1). Taxonomy (NCBI): domain Eukaryota; kingdom Metazoa; phylum Chordata; class Lepidosauria; order Sphenodontia; family Sphenodontidae; genus Sphenodon; species Sphenodon punctatus. Next base: position 1,056,225 of record QEPC01000373.1, read on the forward strand.
CCTATTCTGCCGCTGGCGGCAAAACTGCTGGTGGGTGGAGGGCCTAGGGGCACTCCCCAACTCAGGAGGCACTCCCAGCTCGGTCTGGGGGCACTGCGCTACCTAGGCCTGGGCTCAGAGATGGGCAGAGTGGCATTTCCCTCCGCCCGCTCCCAAGCCCAGACCTTTCTGGGCACTTATCTGATCCGTCACCACTGCTGCTGCTGACCTGGGCCCCATTCGCCGGCTCCCTGGGTAGGGATCGGGTGGGTGCTGAGGCAGCAGATTAAATTTGCTGCCACACCGCCCGCCGCCACTGGAAGTTGCCAGGAAGTGAGGGAGAGGTGGGGCCTCTGCCTCTCCATCACTCCTGCTGGCCCACTCCACTGTCGGTTGTCTCAGACCCGGCCAGGGAGTGAGAGGCAAAGGCCCTGCCTCTCCTGACCTCACTCCCTGGCAGAGACTCAGGGGGGCCCCGAGCGCGGGGGGCCCCCAGGAGCAGGACCCAGGATGGCCGCCCAAAGTCATCCCATGGTAAGGCCGGCCCTTGATGGAGCTGAGGGTACAGGGGTGAGAGGATCTGGGGTGGGGGATGCTGGCGGTATGGGGGAAAGGATCTAGAGTAGAGCTAGGGATACGGAGGGTTGAGAAGATCTGAGGTTAAGAGGATCAAGGTTCCTGTGTCACTTTCTCTCTTCTAGCTGGGGGAGTGGCTTTGCAAATGAGGGGATGCTATGCAAATAAGGAATGGAATATGCAAATTTATTGTGAGAGAGGCAACAAAGGGGCTCACCACTCTGTCTCACCGCAACTGCCTTGCTAGCTCAAATTAGGGTTGGGCCATGCCCCGGTGCCACTTGTAGATCTCCAAAGACCGATACCTCACTTCAGTAGCTCTCCAGTCAGGCAAGTGTGGGCACCCCTGTTCTAAAGGATGAGATGGGGGGGGTGCACCAGGTATGCATGTATCACAGGGGGAGGGGGAAAGAGGGGGGATATAGAACAGTAAGATAGAGGAAGGGAGGACAATCAACCCCCACACCAACAAACACCACCAAGACAAGGGGCAACCTCCTCTCCGCATGGGTTTCCCTTTAAGGGGTAAAATGTCCCTCAAGATATAGTGTGGGTTTTCTCTCTTACTCAGAGAGCAACCCTTATCATCATAGGGACGGAGAGAGATGAGGCCGCTTGCCCCAAGGACAAGGACTATACCAGAACCCAAGAACAGGCACTCGGGGGTCTTTACGGGACCCAGGACACCGCGTGCATGGGGGAGGTGAAGGGAAGGGGAGAGGAATCCCCGGGGTAGGGGAGAAGGGAATTAAGAAGGGGCAGGGGAGATCACAACCGGGTGTAGGAAAGGGCTTACACTCTCAGGAAAGGATTTGCAGCAGGGATCACAGGGAAACTGGGAATCAGGGAGAGAAGGAACAAGGTAACCCGTACACCAGAGTCCCACCTCACAATCACACACAGACAATGAGGACAACAATAGTACAATACACACTCACTCACCAATTCACTCCAGGGAACGGGGGGGGGGACACAGGGAGCACTCAACCTTGCTCTTTCTCTCAATCCAGGCAACAACAGAAATATCCAGGCAGATAGGGGCCAGTCTCTCACGAATGATTACCGGCAGCAGCTCTTAGCCCCGCCAGTACTATTTATAGCCCTTTGCCTAATTGGAGGCCGGTGTGCTCCGGGCGGGGCCCCAACCCGCCACGGAGTTTCGTGCTGTCCTTTGCGCACTGGGGGGACGGAGCACAGAGCAACGTTAGTGCGTGGGGTAGCTCCGCCCCCCCCGCATCACCTGCAACGACGCTCCTGGACCCTCTGCCCCCCCCAATCACTCCAGAACTGCGGGAAACCTTGCTATTGCTCCAGGCGAGCATGGCGCGCCTTGACAGTACCCTCCGCCCAAGCCTCCGTCCTCCCCACCACCAAGGTACGAAGGCCAGGTTTAGAAGGATGACGAAGGTGGAACTGTTTGATGAGGCGGGGGGCAAGAACATTCATAGCTGGCTCCCAAGAACATTCAGAAGGCCCGTAATTTTTCCAGTCAATTAGATAGAACAGACGAGAACCAGAAATACGAGAATCTAGGACTGCTCGGACCTCATATTCGGAGTCATCAGGGAGAAGGGTAGGAGGGGCAGGAGTAGTTCACTGAATGGCAAAGGGAGGAGTCAAAGCTCTTTTTAAGAGGGAAACGTGAAAAGATGGATGTATGCGCATATGGGGAGGGAGTTCCACCATATAGGTAACCTCATTCAACCTATGTTTAATAGGGAAGGGACCCATATACACATCGTCAAGCTTAGTGGAAGGGCGTAAAGAAGGATAATTCCGTTTTTTTACCCATACCATGTCGCCGAACTGAAAAGAGGGTCCAGGAAGGCATCGTTTGTCAGCCGTCACCTTATAACGAAGGCGCACTTCCTGAAGGTGACGTTGGGCTGCACGCTGTGCTCGATGTATGATCTTCACCAAGGATCCAACAGCTGGGATAGAAGTGAGGGGTGCGACTGGAAAACAAAGGGGAGGATGAAAGCCATAGGAAACAAAAAAAGGAGAGGTACCCAAAGAAGAATTAGGGCTATTATTATATGTAAACTCTGCAAGCGGGAGAAGGTCCGGCCAGTCCTCTTGCAAGTAAGCACAAAAACATCGAAGATACTGTTCAATGTGTTGATTTACACGTTCCACTTGTCCATTAGCCTGAGGATGGTAGGCAGTAGTGGGACACAGTTTGACTCGTAAAACAGAAAAAAGCTTTCCAAAAGCGAGAAATGAACTGGGGACCTCGATCTGACACTATTTCTTTTGGTACACCATGTAAATGAACCACTTCTCGAAGAACCAGACGTGTCGTGGTTGGGGCAGAAGGTAATCCTTTACAGGGAATAAAGTGGCCTAGTTTTGTGAAATAGTCCACTATGACCAGAATAGAATCACACCGTGCTGATTTTGGAAGTCTTACTATAAAATCCATGGCTATTTTTTGCCAGGGCCCCTTTGGACAATTCGTCAATGTAACAATCCCACAGGTAACGTTCGAGGCGTCTTAGTTCTGGCACAGGTAGAGCACCCTTGCACGTATTATTTAACGTCCTTGTATAGGGAAGGCCACCAGAAGGACCTGCGAAGGACAGAAAGGGTGCATTGGAACCCGGGGTGCCTGACAAGGGGGGAATCGTGGTGGGCCCACATGACCTGTGGTCTAAATTTGGGGGGAATGACAACTTTTCCCTTGTATAGAAATAATCCCTCCTTCTTTTGAAAATTAGGCTGGGGTTTTTCTTTTTGACTTACAGCTTGTAGTTGAGATAAGGAGGGGAGAGTCGCAGCGAAGGTTCGTGGAGGAAATAATGGTCCATGAAGATCTCCTTCTTTCTCAATAGGCGTATAATATCGGGAAAGGGCATCCGCCATAGTATTTTGGGATCCAGGATGATACTGTATCGAAATGGAAAAATGAGCAAAAAACAAAGCCCACCGGGCATGCCGGGAGTTGTTAATGCGGGCAGACTGTAGAAACGCTAGATTTTTGTGATCTGTATATACCAGAACCGGGTGAGGACCGCCTTCCAGGAAATGTCTCCAAGCTTCAAAAGCAGCTTTGATTACCAATAATTCTTTATCTAGAATGGAGTAATTTCTTTCTGCCGAAGTCAGTTGTCAAGAATAAAAGGCGCAAGGAAGATGGCGTCCCAAAGTTCCATGGGCTTGGGTCAAAACTGCTCCAATGGCTACATCTGACGCATCTGCTTCCACTATAAATGGCAGTGATACATCGGGATGCTGCAATAAAGGTGGTGACATAAAGGCTTGTTTCAGGTGCATAAAGGCTTCATTTTGCAAGGCCCCCCACTCAAAGGTGCAATAATTTGGTAAGGGGTTTGGTTTGGTCGGCGTAACGAGGAATATATTGGCGGTAATAGTTTACGCTGCCTAAAAACCTTTGCAAGGCCTTTACCGTGGTGGGAGCTGGCCAACGATTGATGACTTCAAGCTTGCTAGGGTCCATATGCACCCCCTGAGGGGAAATAATAAATCCTAAAAAGGGAACTGTAGACACATGAAAAACACACTTTTCTAATTTGCAGTATAGTTTATGGTGGTGCAGGCGTTCTAGTATGGTTCGCACATGCTGAACATGGTCACTAATGGACGAAGAAAATATAAGAATATCATCCAAGTATGCCACAACATATAGGTCCAGCAAATCTCGTAGGATATCATTAATAAAATGTTGAAAAGTGGCAGGAGCATTTACCAAACCATAGGGCATTACTAGGTATTCTAAATGCCCAAAACGCGTACGGAAGGTGGTCTTCCATTCATCCCCCTCTTTAATTTGTACCAGATTGTATGCACCCCTCAAATCCAACTTGGTGAAAATCAACGCCCCTTGAAGCTTACCCAGAAGTTCAGAAATAAGGGGGAGAGGGTAACAATTTTTGACAGTAATTTGATTCAAGCCCCGATAATATATGCACGGTCGGAGGTCCCCCTCTTTCTTGGGTACAAAAAAGAGGGGAGCCCCAGCAAGGGAGGTAGAATGGCAAATGAAGCCTTTATCTAAATTTTCTTGAATATACACCCTTAAGGTCTCAGTTTCTCCTGGCGACAGATTATATATTCGCCCATAAGGGGGTTCCTTCCCTGAAATAAGTTCAATGGGGCAATCATACGGCCTATGAGGAGGAAGTTCAGAGGCTTCTTGTTTGCTGAATACCAGAGCCAAATCATGGTATTGGTACGGGATACGGGAATCCACTACCGACTTTAAAATAATAGGAGCAGACTTCCTTTCTGCAGGGAACAGAATAAGGTGAGAGTGGCAGCTTGGGGATGAAAAGGTAAGGGTGTGTTCCCCAATTTATAGAAGGGTTATGGGTTCTAAGCCAAGGAAGTCCCAACACCAGGGAAAACAAAGGGGAAGAGATCAAATCAAATTGAAGGGACTCGGTGTGCATACCAATGGTGCAGGTAAGGGGAATGGAACAGGTCTGTAAAGGACCTGAACTAAGGGGAGACCCATCAATGGTTTGTACTACCTCAACCGAGGTTCGGGTCTGATGGGGTATTCCATAATGAGTAGCAAAAGTGGTGTCCATAAAATTCCCAGATGCCCCTGAGTCCACCAATGCTCTAGCTACTAGGGAATGATGCTCCTTCCACTGTATAGCCAGGGAAACAAAAGGTTGGGACAAAGATAATGAACTACTTCTAGGTCTAAGGAGGGAATTACAGCCAGTTACCGGGAGGTCCCCCCATTCCCCCAGCCCCTGGCGTTTCCCGCCCCCAAAGGGTGTGATAATTTACTAGGGCATTCCCTTGAAAAATGTCCTGTGTTGTCGCAATAAAAACAGAGATGGAGTTGACGTCGTCTCTCTCGTTCCTCTACACTAAGAGGTCTACGTAATGCCCCAATTTGCATAGGTTCCGATCCGTCTTGGCCTGTTGATGTTTGAGGGGGATTAGGGGGCATTCGGGGACTCTCCCACAACCCCATTCATCTACCTTGGTCACGCCTTGGTTCTTGTTTTCGTTCAGTGAGTCGCTCATCAATTTGTACTGACAATGCCACCATTTCCTCCAAGGTGGCTGGGGTGATAGCAGCACAAGCTACCTGATCTTTGATTTCTTCACTAAGTTCCTGTCAGAATAGGGCTTGGAAAGCAGAATCGCTCCAGTTTAGGTCAAACGCCAGTTTCCTAAATTGGGTGATATAATCCAGCAGAGGGGTTTTGCCTTGACATAAATGGGGTATAGCTTGCTCTGCTTCTCTCACTCTGTGGGGATAATCGAATAAGAAACAGAATTGTTTAAGGAACCCTTTATAATTACGTAATAGATCATCATCAGCCGCCAGGAGGGGAGTGGCCCAGTCCAAAGCCATTCCCCCCAATAGCCCCACAATATATGCTACTTTAGACTGATCCGAATTGTAGGTAAGGGGTTGAGTCTAAAATGTAAGGTTACATAAGGCCAAAAACCCCAGGCAGTCCTTTCTATCCCCATAAAACCTATCTGGCCGTGGGGCTTTAGGTTCCCTAGGGATAGGGGTTGGTGGAGATGGAGTCACAGAGGGAGAAGTAGACGCTTCAACGGCTTCCTCCTGAGCCTCCATGGGGAAGTGTGGTTGGTCCAATGAGTCCTGAAGAGCTCGACAAAGTGCTCGAAGCTCCTTATTTTCCTCTTTGAGGTCCTGAAATCACCTATGAAGGGGAAAGAATTTTCTTTTAACCAGACATGGCAGTGGAAAGAGTAAACAAAAGAAAGCAATGGCGAAAGCACATGAATCTTTTCTACAAGGCCCAAATTAAGTTTCCTGCCAGATTCGCCTTCACTTATAAAGAAAAAGACAGAGTTTTCACTGAAGTGAAGCAACTGGAAGCCTTCATGGAAAAACACATGAAAGAATACAATTGCCTTTTCGCGGCCATTGTGACTACGATGGCCATCTTGCCACGCCCCCTCCCAACATGGAAGATGGGGCAGGATGGGATAAAAAAAGAGGGGTTTACCCCCCTTTCCCCATGGGCGCAGTGGTTCGGCCCGCGGGGAAAAAGAACCAGCTCTGCAACCCTGGCCGGGTTGGGTGCGAAGAATGCGCAAGCCGATTGGAGTACCACCCTGTGGAGGGCGGTGCTGTTTATAGATCGCTGCTCGCCTCCTCAGTCGGGAGGTGGCAACACACAGAGCAGCAGGTCCTCGCCAGTACACCCGGCTGCCCCCCTCCAATGCATGTTCAGGGGGTTGGAGAGACTGAGCAGCTGATTCCCGGGAAGCCAGGGGGGGAGGCCACCACTCAGAGCCATCAGTGGGTGAAGGGGGCCCTCAGGCCCGGGAGCAGTCCCCGCAGCACCATTATTGCAGGATCACCTCGCGGGCTGCGAGGCCCTTCTGCAGAGAATGGTGGCTGCAGGGAGAGAAGGACACCAGCCGGGGCAGTGGGGGGGCACCCCTGCAGGTGGGTATAGTGACACCCCCATTGCAGACAGGGGTGCCGGGCCCGACGTTGCCACAGCCACCCTGGAGGGGGGGTGCAAGGTTAATCCCCCAGCGAGATTCCTGGAGGACCCCCCAGCACCTAGGCGCTTAAGGGCGGACCCCCTGGTCGGTGGGACTGGGGTTGATTACCCCCATCTGGATCCCTCCATGCTGCCCCGCCGCTCGACCGGGCTGGTCCCTTTGCCTGGGGTTCTTCAGGCCCATATAGCACAGCTGCTGCCACCGCCACCACCACCGCCAGTTGTGGGAGGTCATGGATTGGACCCCCGCCGCACCCAGCAGATGTGCTCGGGGGTATAGACAGGGCCCCGATTCTTCCGCG
>QEPC01000373.1:1078184-1119710 GCA_003113815.1 Sphenodon punctatus
GTCCCGCTGCACACTCTGCATTTTACAGTTTGGGGGGGGGTGTCCTGCTGCGTGCTCTGCATTGTACAGTTGGGGGGGAGAGGGTCCCGCTGCGTGCTCTGCATTTTACAGTTTGGGGGGGGAGGGGGTCCCGCTGTGCGCTCTGTGTGTGTAATGTGTCTGTAACGTGGCAAAAACACACTTTGCCATGTGTTTTTGTGGGTGGGTTTCCTGCTTTGCCATGTGGTTTTTCTGGGTGGGTTTCCTGCTTTGCCATGTGTGTCGCAGAATTTTGCCATATGGGTCGCAGAATTTTCCATTTTGGGTCGCAGAATTTTGGAAAACATTTTGCAGAAGAATCGGGACCCTGCCCATGCCTCTCTATGTGAACGCAGAGAACCCGCGGGAGTACCGATACGCAAAGCGCATCTGTGCCACCCTGGCAAGGTGAATCAGCCAGGAGGCCGAGGGCTGAGGCTGCGCACACACACCCCAAGACTCCAGGGCCCCCAGCAGCACCCTGGCTGTGCCCCTACTCACCTCTGTGTCCCTGACCCCAGGCCCACTAACAGACACACAGAGGTGACTGTGGTTCCCGTGCATTTATTGTTTCAGCCCTCTACACGTGCGCCCGCCACCTCACCCTCTCTCCACACCCCAGTGTGTCCCCCCCTCAGGTCACCCTCCCCTTTCCCTCATCCCCCCTTCCCCCCCATCTCCGGGGCTGCCCTCGTGGTCACCCGATGGGCACCGTGGCGCTCTGGGAGCTCCCTTCCCCACCGCTGTCTGTGTCCCCAACAGTGTCCTGGGAGACCTTGGTGTCCTGAGGGTCGGGCTGAGGTGGGAGGGTGGGTGGGCCTGGAGCTGGAGGGGCCCCCATGGCCGGCAGCTCCCTCCATAGGCCTACAGGGACCAGTAGGCAGAAGCGTGGCCCCAGCAAGCGCGCCAGCAGCTTGCATGGTGCTGGTGGACGTGGGGGCACCAAGGGGCCTGACATCGGGGCAGGGGCAGGCAGGTTGCCTGGCGGGGTGACTGCCATGACATAGGCACTCATAGTACCTGTGTGTAGGAGCAGCGAGGTGTCTATGTCATGGGACCAGTCCATCTTTGCAGAGTGCTCCTTGAACATCCGGTCTATGGCCTGCTCCAGCCACTCGAATGCCTCCACCTGTCTGCTGTGATCCCAGCGCTCCTGCCTCTGTTTGAGGCACACCTCTGCCTGGAGCCTCCAGTCCCTGGCCTCTGCCTGCTGCATGGCCCTTTCGGTGGCCACCTCCATGCAGTCAATGACCTCGATCATCCACTTTCCTTGCTCCATGGTGGAGCAGACAATGTCCTCTGCCTGCTCCTCCCTGCGGTGCTGTACCCATGCCCAGTGCTCCCTCATCCGTTGTGCCGGGGGCATGGGTCCACCTTGCTGGTCCCCGGTGGGTTGCCCTGTTGGGGTGCATGGTAGGGAATGGTTAGCTGCTCCAGCCTCCCGCCCCCCATTCTGTGCTGCGTATGAGGGGCCCTGGACCCCCACCCATTGGGATGTCAGCTGATGCCCTCCTCCAGATGCCCTCTGCGGCCGACCCTGACCCAGAGTCCAGTTCCCCTGCCCAAGCCCGGGCCTTCCCTCCCCCCCTTGTTGTGTTGGCTCACCTGGGGCCTCTGGTTGCTCCTGGGGCTGCTCGCCTCTGTCCCCCTCACCAGGCTGCCAGGTGCCAGGGCGTGCCGCAACCTTTGCATGAATGGGGAGGGGTGGGGGGGGTCAGCGGTCCGTGTCCCCCAGTGGCCCCTGGGACCCTCCCTCACAGTCCAGGGCATAGGGGGGTTGCTGAGGTCGGGCCTGTGGCCCTTGCACCCCCTTCCCCCCCAGACCTTTCCCCCCGGTCCATGTCCCATCCCACCCACCTGCTTACCCTCTATGTCGGTCTCTGAGCCCTCCAAGGCTGGCCCCTCAGTTTGGCTGAGGTCCCCCTGTGTCCACTGACTGATAGTGACCAGGGTGCCAGCCTCGGATTCTCCAGCTTCGGACCTCAGCTGGGGGCTCTCAGGGCTGGTACACGAGGGGGGCCTTCTGGTCCTCAAGGTCCCGGGGTCTTCCTCTTGAGGGGCAGGGCTCCTGGAGCCAGTGTCTTCTATTGGGGCTGTGAGGGAAGGGGGTGCCTTGGCCCATTCCCTGCCCTGGACCACTGCACTCCCCACGAGGCGCGGGGCAACTATTGAGCCCTTCGTATGTAGGATGCAGTCCAGGGCTTCATAGTAGGGGGCGGTCTGGGCTCCGTGGCTGGACCGCCGGTTGTTGTCCTTAATGGCCTTGTACCCCCTCTTGAGCTCCTTGGCCTTCGACCGGCACTGAGTCACTGTCCTGTGATGCCCTGCCGCCTCCATTTCCCGCATGATCTCCTTGAAGATGTGCTCATTGCATTGGTTGACCACCAGCTCCAGCTGGTGCTCCAGGGTCCCCCAGATCCAGATGAATTCCTGGGATTCCCTGTGCCCCCATTGCCCCCCTTGATGGTACGGCCATCTCTCGCAGGTGCCCTCTGGGTCATGGTCTTCCACCTTGTGCCCTCCGGCCGTCTCATCCGGGGACTTGGGCTCCCGGGCCTGTTTCAGTGTCTGCGGGTCATGGGGGGGGTTGGTTACCGGGTTGCCACAGCCCTGTATCCCTCCCCCATTCCCCCCCCGCCGGCCCCCATGGGTGCCCATGTGCTGCACACACACCCCTTTGGTCCCCTTACCTGTTTCTGGGGTGCCTCATCCCCCGGGCCAGCAGCAGGCGCCAGGTCGGCCCGTCCCAGCTGCTGCTGCTTCCCCTCCACCACCTCCAGGTGCAGCATGACCACCTCCTCCTCCGCCTGTGCCTCCACCACCTCCTCCACCTTCTGCCTTGCTCTCTCTCCCACCGCCCTCCTCTCCCTTCCACCTTGCCCCATCCCACCATGTTTCCCTGCCGCTGTGTGCCCTTTAAATCTCCCTCCCCAGCCTGTGTTGTTGCTGGTAGCCTGGCAGTGATGCTGCATGCTTTGTCCCCGACTGGGAATCATTTTGTTTGATTCCGGCCAGTGGTTGCCGTCCAGACGTTACTTTTTTTTGTTTCCCATTGGGAATCGCTTTGACCACGCTTTTGGAGATGGTCCGAGCCGGAGTTCCGGAAGCGTGGTTGATTTTGACCCCTGCTGAGGATTAACTGTGGTGAACATCTGGCGCCCGTGAAACAGACATTCAGGGCACTTTGGCCCCGCCACGGGGTTGAGTGTGGTTGACTGTGGTTGACTGTGATCTCTTAATGTCTGAAAATACCCTTTTATACGAGGCGCTTAGAAGCACCTCCGGAGCCCCGCATTCAAGAAGAAAGCAGCGCAGGGAGCATTTACACGCTCCCCGGTCTACTGGAAGTGATGTGCCGCCCATTCTCTTCAGCAGCAGCAGCTGCAGATGCGAGGCTTTCAAAGAGGCACATTCCATAGCCCTGAAAATTGAGGTCTATAGAATGCACCTCTGTGAAAACCCCACGTCTGCAGTTGTCACCACTGAAGCGAATGGGTGGTATGTCACTTCCAGTACCAAGGGGAGCGTGTAAACACTCCACCCCCGCAACTTTCTTCTTGAATGCGGGGCTCTGGAGGAAGTTCTAAGTGCCTTGTATAAACGTGGCCTTAGAGATAAGGGCGAGGAGATGAGGGGAGGGGGCAACAGAGGGATAGACAAGGCTACATTCATGAAGGCGTGAGGTTGCAGGTACACATGCTTCGCTTAGTTACATAGGGGAAAGTGATGTTGGGGGAAAATCAGGATGGGGACTATGGGGATGAGGAGCTAGGAAAGGCCTGTTGGAAGAAGTAGGTTTTCAGGAGGGATTTGAAGGTTGGGAGGAAGGAAGAGGAAAGAATGTGCTCGAGGAGGGAGTTCCAAGCATGGGGGGCAGCAAGGGAGAATAGGCAAATATGTTTTGAGGAACAGCGGAGTTGTGAGAAGGCAAGGGTGATGGAAGAGGAAGAACAGAGCTTTTGGATGGGAACATAGTGGAAGACGAGTGTGGAGTGATGGGAGGCAAGGCCATGAATACTACCTTGTAGGTAAAGAGTAGCTTTGTAGGTAAATTGCCAATGTGCCGAACTCAGAAAGGTGTGCCTTCTCATTAGACGTTGTGCATGGACACCATCCCCGCCTCCCCCGGCTGGATTGGGGGGGCGTTCATGCACACACTGCGGTGGTGGGTGGGGGGATGGGTGTGCACCCAGAGAAACACCACGGGCAGTGGGTTTCCACGGGTGGTGAGGGGGGTGCATGTGTGCTACCAGTGCACACGCATTCCCACCCGCAGAGCCATATTGGGTGGGCACCCATGGAAAAGGGAGCACATTTACCTCCACCCACCACTGGTGCACACCCATCCCTGCGCCGAGCAGTGCCATGTGGAAATGGCCAGGGTTTCTTAAGCTCATCTATTTTTATATGATTTCCTCTTTCGCTGCTTCTTGTCCAAATCTCAGATTTTCTGCCCAAAGGGCCAAATTCTAATCCCACTAGAATCACATAAAAAATTCCCATTAAATGCATTGAGACCAGGATTTTGTTCATTTATTTAGTTAATAATTGAAAATCCATGTTATTAATAGGTATCTATCAGAAGACGAGACCTCCAGGCAAAAATCAATTTCAAATAAAATGGTTTGCTGTTCCTAATCTCAAATTAATACAACCCACCAATAAAATTACTTCATCACAAAGAACTAACCCCTCTTATCAAATGTCACTCTCCCCTCAAGTTATTATTCCATATATTATATTTTCTATATAATAGTAATATGGAAAAAAATTCCAAGCCAAAGTTCGCAGAAGGCAATGAGAGTCTCTTCATGGAATTCAGTGTCTTTTGGATCGCCAGGCAATCCTCAAAATGTTCCACTACTTCTTGATCAGTCGGTTGTGCATCCCAGGAGCAGGGGCGTAGCTACAATACATGCAGCAGGTGCAGCCACACTGTAGCATGAGCATGGGGCAGGTGCAGCCACACCGTAGCATGAGCATGGGGGCCCCACACGCATATAGAGGGCATTTACATACTGGGGTGGGGTGCCCCAGAAGGGATCTCATTCCATCTTCTCCAACCTAGCGACACCCCGGTCCAGGAGAGACTTAGGTGGGTTCCAGACAGCAGGGCCTTTTGTCACCTTTTCCAGTTTGACCCTGAGACTCCCACAGGCCCTGAAAGGGAGTTGTAAATGGGTTGCACAAGGTGGCACCCCTAGGCATGGGTGGCCGATGGACCCTGGTGCAGCTGTGTTGCATTCCCTCAGCGTCCCTACTTGGCACTTGTTCTGGTGAGCGGAGCCACTTAGAGCAGCATAGGACTGGAGAGAAATGGTTTCCTTCAGCTTTCCCACCTCTCTGGTTCCTGCCTGCTGCCTCTTCTGGCTGCCTCGCAGAATCATAGAATTTCAGGGTTGAAAGGGACTTCAGGAATCACCTCATCCAACCAGGCTCATCATGCCAGCTCGCCCACTGTCAGGATTGGGCCTCCCCTACTGCTGCAGACACTGCTGGGATGCCCCTGCCTAACCTTCTCCCTCTCTGCTCCTAATGGGTGCCAGATTTTTTTTTTAAACATCTTGATGGGTCTCGCCCACAAAAAGGTTGTGAACCATTGCACTAACACATAGATTCTCAGACTGGAGGACAGGCACCCTCAGGAGTAGCAAGGAAAATGTTCTGGGGGTTGTGAGAAGTTCCCCAGCTGGCAAAATTCCTAGCTCCACACTCCCACTGAGCTCATGGAAAACTCCAAAATCACCAGGTGGCATGTGGGGAGAGGGTAAGCAATAGAAAGATGGGAAGAGGAAAAGAAAGAAAGGGAGCAAGATGTATGTATGCGTGTGTGATGTAGAGAAGGGTCTCAATTATCACAGACAAGTGGAAGGGCCTGGGGGCGGGGGATGTGGTTCAAAATAGTTTGAGAACTACTACACTAGTATATGCCACACTCACTTCAAAAGGGCTTGTGGTGATGAGTGCTCTGAGGATCAGACCGTAAAATGCCTCGCAGAAAACAGGGCTTGGATGTTAGTAGATACAGGCCACCCTCCTGAGGCCACTTACTCACAAGTAGTCCCACTGAAGTCAAGAACACTATTTGCAAATCAGTGGTTTCAAGACTGCCGCCCTGAGACCCTAGTGAAAGTTAATTTGAGAGCTAACAATTCTAGTTCATGCTGTTCTGCTGATCTCAGCTGCTGAGCATGCTTCTCAGAAAGAGGTAATTTCTCAGGTAACCAAGCCTCAAACCATTTTAGGGCTTTATAAGTTAAACGCAACACCTTGAATTCCACCCAGAAAGTTACTGCCAGCTGGCGCAGATCCCAGGGCACTGGTGCAACGTGTTGTTGGCATGAAACTCCACTTAATAAGTGGGCAGCTGCATTTGCACTGGATCCAATTTCAGAGTGGTCTCAGGGTCTAGCCCACATAGACCACATTACAGTAATCTAGTTTTAAGGTGACAAAGGCATGGATAACTGAGGCAAGGTCCCTGCACTGGAGTGGGAAAGTTTCACTCTTCTAATTAAGCACAGATGGTGCTGGGGTGAGGGAAAGGCCAGCATTTTTATCTCAGAGATGTGGCCAAAAGTGGTTTAATGCCCATTACAGGGGTATAGCTAGGTGGGAATGGGCCGTGGCACTCCACTGCAGTGTGCATGTGCACTTGACCTGCATCAGGGCCTCCCAGACTCATAGGGCCTAGTGCAGCTACATCAATTATAGCTACACCTCTGGCCAATTATTTCATTCACCCAGCGTAATCATTGTGCCAATAGCACAAACAGCAACAAGGGGTTTTCACGTTTCTAGGGCTTTTCTACCAATTAACACCACTGACTCAAGCCCCCACTCAGAAACCTAGGAAATATAACTCCACTGGGTGCCTTTGCAAGCAATGGCTGCTCCACTCACAAGCAGACAGAGTAGGAGTGAGAGCCAAGAAAATTGACTGTGCGTAATGGAGAAAACAAGCATTATGGGAAAGTTCCCATGATGGACTTGGACCTTGTACATTCGTGTAAGAACATAAGCACATAGCTAGTGCTACACGGGCTCAGATCAATGGCTGATCAAGCCCAGCACCTGTCTCTGACAGTGGCCAATCTCAGTCGCTTGGAAGACGTACTCAACAGGTCACAATGGGGTGATCCATTCCCTATGGTTCACTCTCATCTCCCGACAGTAAGAGGTTACATTCCCCAAACCTGCCCAGCTAATAGCTGCTAATGGACTTATCCTCCAGAAACATGTCCAATCCTTTTATAAACCCAGCTCTAGTACTGGCCTTGACCGCATCCTCTGGCAACAAATTCCACAACTTAATTGTGCATTGAGTGAAAAAATACTTCCTTTTATTTGTTTTAAATCTGCTACCCATTAGTTTCATGGGGCGTCTCCTAGTTCTAGTCCTATTTGAGAGGGTAAATAACTGTTCCCTATTTACTCATTCCACAACACTTATAATTTTATAAACTTCTATCATATCCATCTCAGTCGTCTCTTCTCCAAGCTGAAGAGCCCCAACCTAGCTCGCCTCTCTTCATAAGGGAGCTGTTCCATACCCATGATCATTTTTGTTGCCCTTCTCTGTACCTTTTCTATTTTTACTATATCTTTTTTGAGATGGGGAGAACAGAACTGCACACAGTGCTCAACGTGCAGTCACACCATGGATTCACAGTGGCATTATGATATTTTCAGTTTTATTTTCTATTCCTTTTCTAATCATTTCTAACATTGTTTCCTTTTTTGACCACTGCCACACACTGAGCTGAGGATTTCAATGTATTGTCCACAACAACTCCAAGGTCCTTTTCCTGAGTGGTAACTCCTAATTTAGAACCCAGCATTGTGTACATATAGTTTGGATTGTTTTTCCCTACGTGCATCACTTTGCACGCCGCAGCATCGTGCGATTTAAAGCACCGCGCACTTCCGGGTTGGTGTGAATGCAACATTTCCGCCTAACCCGAAATGTTGGAGTGAGATTTGAAAAGCTGCTCCAAGCAGCTTTTCAAACCTCACTCCAACAGTTCGGGTTAGGCAGAAATGTGCGCACTCACCGGATTCACACCAACCCGGAAGTGCGCGGTGCTTTAAATCGCACGATGCCGCTGCCGCGGCTGTGTGATTTAAATGCACGTCTAAATGCCACCTAAGTTATATTCCCGACTCCTGCTGAATAAACTCCAGGTATGGATGGAGAGCCAGGACCTCATAGAGATGGAACAGAAAGGATTCCGGAAGGGAATGGCCACTACAGACCATATTTTTGTTCTGTCGGCCTTGATAGTGAGGTTGGTCTCTGCGCAAAGGAAGCTCTACCTTTGTTTTTTTGATTTAGAAAAAGCCTTTGACTCAATCAGCAGAGAGCGACTGTGGGCCAAGCTACAGGCGTTGAAAATCGACCCTAGATTGTTATACTTGATGGTTAGACTACATACAGGGAATTCCTTGCGGGTCTGGGTAAATAGACAGGGTTCCCTCTCAGGCCCAGTTCAGGTGAAAGTGGGAGCGCGACAGGGGTGTTTGCTGGCCCCTGCCCTTTTTAACCTATATCTTAATGATTCCGTTCGATTCATGAAAGCAATTGACACACACGCTCCTAAGGTGGATGAACGTTGCGTGCCACTCCTACTATATGCAGATGACACGGTGGTGCTCTCGCAAATCCAGGTAGGCTTGAGGCGCGCAATGTTAAGGTTTGGAGATTATTGCTGCATTGAGCTGTTGTCCATTAATTTCAACAAGACCAAGGTGTTAGTTATAGGGGCTGGGGGAGTGCAGAAGATACACCATTGGGCAATTAGGGACCAACCTATTGAGCAGGCACAGGCGTTTACCTATCTCGGGGTAGTTTTCTCTTCCCGCAAAGGATGGAGAATGCATTTTAATGCTATTCTTGAGTTGGTGGGCAAATCCTCAGCAGTAATCGTCAAGGTTTTTTTGGCCAGGGGGGGGAAGTTGATCCTCCCAGCGCTACGCCTGTTTAGGGCAAGGGTAGTAGGACAACTTTTATATGCTTTCCCAGCATGGGGGTTGGGCTTCTTTTCTAAGCTGGAACACCTTCAAAATAAATTTTTGCGGGCTATTATGGGGGCCCCAAGAGGCGTGTCCCAGGCAATATTAAAGGCAGAAGTTTTTTGCCCACCCCTTGGAATGTATGCTCTACAGGCTCTATGTTTATACTGGGTTAGGGTGGTTCTCTTTCCCTCTCCTCCCAAAAGTTCACTGCTAGCCTTGGCTATGTCATCTGGCCTTGGAGATGCCTGGAAGGACTCAGTGAGGCAGGAATTATCAAAGCTGAGGTTCTCACCAGAATATTTGGGACATCTTGGGTTAAAGGCAGCCAGGGAAATCATTAGGAGATGACTGCGGGACCAGTCCCTACAAAGTGAAATGGCATTGTTGTCAACGCAGAGGGCGGCCCCAGACTATATATTCTATAAACCCTCCTTACCGTCCTGTCACTATCTCTTCACGTGGCAGGATGCGGACATACGTGCTGCTTTCCTCAAAATGAGGATGAATGTTTTCCCCTTGGCCATATTGGAGGGGCCTTATGCAGGGACCCCATATGCCCATCGATTGTGCCCTTTGTGCCAGCTGGGGGAGGGAGATACCCCTGCACATATAATCGGTCGCTGTCCCTGGTTTGCCGCCCCCAGGTATAAGTTTTTGGGGGCCCTTGTGACGAGCAGTAGAACATCGGGAGATGGCATATGGAGATTGTTGAACCTGATTGACTCCGATATATCCAGAGCAATGGCTAGGTTTTGTTGGGCGGTAATGAGGATAAGGAAACAGGTATTGTGCCCTATTGGTCCCTGATATTGGGCTGATATGGGGTTATCTGATTTTGTATTATGTTTTAACTTTTGGTTTTATCATGGTATTTGTGTTGACGCGATCCTCCAGATATTGTGTATGTTAATCCGGGGAGATTACCGCCATTTGGAATGAATTGTATGTTATGGCCTTGGCTAAACAATAAAACTTATATATATATATATATGAAGCTGGTCTCAGAGGTGGTGTTGGAATCGTTCAGACTTGCTATCTTGAGTGATTTCAACATACACACTGAGACCAGACTTTCAGGGGCGGAGCAGGAGTTCATGGCCACCATAACAACCATGAGCCTATCCCAGGTTAATATCTGACCTGACATAGGAGGTGGGGTAAAAATTAAAATAAATAAATAAATAAATAAATATTTATTTATTTTAATTTTTATCCTGCCCTTCCCTAAAAGAGGTTCAGATTGGCTCACAATATCTATTTTTTTTTAAAAAACATATTTTTAAAAATCCATAAAAATCACAAAATACAAAAGAAAAACAACCCTCCCACAGCCCCCTACAGAATCCATCCAATACCACTTCTCACATCCAACTCCCCCTTACAGCCCTACCCAAAACCTACGCACCAAACCCCTCATTCTCTATCCCTGCCTGCTAAAAGCCTTTACAAACAGGAAAGTCTTACACCGCCTCTGGAAAACACTCAGGCTTGGGCTCAAATGAACCTCCATGGAAAAGGAGTTACACAGCACTGGAGCAGCAACTGAGAATGCCTCCCTGCGAGCCCTCGTCGTATGAACAAGACTAACAGGTGGAACCCACAAGGAGGTGCTCCCAGCCAATTGCAGGGTCCGCAATGGGGCATGGAAGGACAGGTGGTCTCTCAGATATGTGGGGTCCAGACCATTTAGGGCTTTAAAGGTCAAAACCAGTACCTTGAATTGTGCCTGGAGTCAGTACAGACTACGGAGCACCGGTGTAATGTGTCCCCAGTGCTTCACCCCTGAAAGGAAGCAAGCTGCCCGCATTCCGCACCGACTGCAGTTTCCAAACAGTCATCAAGGGCAGCCCCACATAGAGCCTGTGTCAGTCATCTAGCCTCGAGGTGATGAAAGCATGGATGACAGTGGCTAGATCCGAATCCGAAAGAAAAGGCCACAGCCTCCTCACCAGATGGTGGTGGTGGTGAAGCCACCACCGCCACCTAACAACCCAGGCACAGCAAGGAGTCCAGAAGCGTACTAAGGCTGTGAACCTGATTGACCAAAGGGGGCCAGACTCCATCAATAAGAGGAGTCGGCAGTGTAGGAGGATTCCCCCCCATTGTGGGCTATTAGCCGGGATCAAGGTTTGCTGGAATAGGGCCGGTGGTACCGGGGGCTGATTTTACTTACAGGCGCAGCTGGGCCATGCTCAGGTGGGTCCCGTGCACACTGCCTTGGGTGCCTTGTGATGTCTGGGGGAGCCCATCAAAAACCCAACTCAGCCAAGGCAGCGCCGCAATGTAGGCGGATTCTCCCCCCTCCCCCCATTATGGGCTATTCACCGGGATAAAGGAGCTAAGTCACCCGCAGGCACCTCCCGAGAAGGGATAGGACCTTCTTCTTCGCTTCAGGGGTCAAGTCATCTGCAGGCACCCCCCGAGTAGGAGTAGGACTTTCTTTTTGCTGTAGGAGTCAAGTCATCTGTAAGTACATCCCGAGAAGGGGTAGTTCCGTTTCCCTTGCTGTAGGGATTTCTCACAGACATTCCACTCACAGACATTCTCTGTGAAGAGGTTGAGTTTTGCTCCTTGAAGCAGGGGTCAAGCCATTTGTAGTAATTCCCCGTAAGGGGCAGGACTTTTTTCTGCTTCTCCGCATTGATTAAATCATTTGCAGGTAACCCCCAAGAGGGATCTATAGAACTTTGGTTTGGGCTCTTATTGTCAGGCAAGTTTTCTCAGAGCTGTTATTGGCTATAGACTGTTTTTGGAATTTATAGAATTGGTAATTATAATAAATATTCAAGAAATTGCAGTGGGGTATTAAATGTCCCAAATGCTCCGTAAAAGGAGAAAACAGGGTCAGGCCCCCTTGGGGGCTCTGTCCCAAGCCAAACAACCAAAATTAGACCCTTACATGGAAATGGGAAGAAAGAGATGATTAAGAGTTCTCAGACCAACCCTTCTCCATCTTCGGGTGCTATAAGGAAGTCGATTAGAGGGAGGGAGGATACTGAGAGAGTTAGTGATAGTTCTTTGGAGTCTCCAATATTTTGTGGCACTGAAGGGTTAATAAATGAGAGTATATTAACACCAGATAAATCTATGTTAGACCCATATGATCTTTTGGGAAACCAATGTTTTTTAATTGGAGACTTAATTAAGAAATTAATTAAACAATTAGCTGGTGTCCTGAATTTATTGGAAGCCCAAAAATCTCAATTCCATGTTTTAACCGATTTTGTAGCAGAGATTAGAGAGGGCAAGCTGGGACACTCCTCCCAACTAAATATGAGACAAGATAGCGTAGGCCCAGATTCACTTTCAAAACCTGTCAAATCAACTGTAATTCAAACTCCCCCTGAAAGTAAATATAATAGGAGATCATTTAAAAGCTCTGATAGGGTGGAGATCGTAAATAATAGTAGGAATCCAGATATAACCATTAATCGGAAGGCCATTGCAGTTTGGGTCTCTCCTCTTCCTAATGCAGATTTATCGGGGCAGCTGATAAATCTAATGAAATAAATAAATAAAATAAAAATAATGGTAACTTTCTGATTTGGAATTCCAAATTTGATATCCAAAAACACCTCCAAGACATTCTTAGGGTGAATATTCCTCTCTGGTAGATAGTATATTTTCAAAAGTTACCAGCTCCCAACTACCTACAGAGTCTAGTAGTACACTTCCGTAACCCCAAATTAGTTGCTGATGTTTTAAATCAGTTTGAACTATTCCAATCACGGGGGGTGATAGCAGGGGAAGTGTTTATTGACATGGTTAGACAGCCGTTACTGTCATCCAATGCCAATGCTAGATCAAGTTTAAATCCCTCTACCTCAGGATTGTTGGTTAGTCAGGGCCCAAATAACGCTTTTCAATCTATGCGAGAGGTGGGAAGTAACCAGCAACCATCACAAGATCACCAGGGTATTAAGAAATTTTTGAAGCCAATAAATACTCATTTAATAGATATCGCAATGCTGGAGGAATCAGTTATGGATACTCAGGAAATCGATCATACTTTACATGACACTTTAAGGACACAATCTATTAAAGAATTACCAATTCCTGAATTTAATGTTCTTGACATTGAAGTTCCTCCCCAGGCTGATTTAATTATTTCTCCCATAAACTCTATAAGCCCCATAAAGAACCCTCGTGATAAGCCCGCTGTCAGGATTTCCCTGGATACACAACTTCTGACAAATTCAAGTTTAGAGCGGAAAGGCGGTCTAGAGGAAGAAATTCAAATGGGAAAATAGATGATTTGAATATAATTAATACCTGAGGAGACAGGTATCATGATTCTGCTTCAATTAAAATTTGTTCATGGAATATTGCAGGTTGGGCATTTCATAAAGGAGATGAACTATTTATTAAGTATATAAATAAATTTAACATAATTTTGACTCAAGAAACATGGGCCAACTCCACGGTTGAAATAGAAGGCTTTAGAACCTATTCCTTACCTGTAATATCCTACAAGAAAAAAGGTCGTCCCAGAGGTGAGATTACCTGTCTGATTACTAATAACTTGGAAAACTCAGTCTTGATGGAATTGAAATTAGCTCCATTTATTCAGGGCCTGGTTATGAAAGTTGAGTTGCACATCTTAATATTTCTTTCAGTATATATCCCACCTATAAATGCCAGCTCCTTTGATAAAGGGGTTTGGGATAAAATTGAACTATATATTGAGGATCTTCAGGTTAAATTTCCCAAAGGACTCATACTGATTGCAGGTGATATAAATGCAAGACTTTGAGGTGATGATATGGTCTTGTCTCGTTATTGTCCTTGTATTAATGATAACTCTACCTTTATCTATTCAAAATGAAAGGAGAGAGAATCAAAGGTTTGGGGGATAAATGACTCAGGAATAAAATTCCAAAAATTAGTATTTTTCTTAAATTTGATAATTCTGAATGGCTCATGGCACAGGGACAATCCAGATGAATTCACGCATCTTGGGCCACAGGGATCTAGTGTGAGAGATTATGCAGTTATAAATACTGCAGTCCTTCCATATCTTACAGATTTCTATGTCGGGACTTATCTACTTGGAGATCACTTACTTTTAATAATTTATTTGGATTTAAAAACCAATAGTCAGTTAACTTTTCCTTATACTAGTATCCCGGAGGATAATCTAGATGGTCTGGATAATTATTCCCTCAAAAGATGGGATCAAGATCTAATCCACCAATTGCAGATAGTATTAAACTCAGAGCCACGTGTCAAAATTAGAGCAATAACACTATCTTCAGGATCAACAGAGCAGATTATAGAAGGATATATGGTGAACTGGTCAAATTGTTGCAACCTTGCCTAACAGATTATTTCAGTTCTGCTAGAAGCAGAGGCCCAATGAACCAGAAATGGTTTGACACAGAGTGCATCCAGACAAAGAGATCCATAATCTCCATTTATAATACCTACCATAAAGGAAATGAAAAGAAATTACCAGCTCAATATTTTGATCTAAAAAAACAATATCAGTATTTGATCAAGGAGGGGAAAAATGGAATATTGAATAAGGATATGGAAGGCTTTGTTTGTAGCTGGGAAAGAAAGGGATTCTAGGAAATTTTGGACCATAGTAAATGGTACCATTAATCCAAATTTAAATCTGGAGAGGAAATTGCAGATTTTCCCTATCTCACATAAAGTTTGGGAAAATCATTTTCAATCCCTATTCCAGGAAAATGCCGAATCTAGTGCCCTAAGTACAGATCTAGAGGATGGGCTTGGTCTTTGGCCCCCAATCTCTGAATTAGAGGTTATGCAAGCAATTGAATCCTGCAGGAATAACAAAGCTCCTGGGGCAGATTTAATTAGAACTGAATTTGTTAAAACCTTTAGGGATTGGTGGGTGCCATATTTGGCAACTCTATTTACAACCATCAATAATACAGGTATTATTCCACCAGAATGGGGAGAGGCAGTGATGATACCTATCTATAAAAAGGGTTCTAGAACAGATCCTGCCCATTACCAGCTTATTACGGGTAATTGGGAAACTTTTCTCTAAGACCCTTTTGACAAGACTGACAACATGGCTGACTGTTTCTAAGATAATACATCCTGAGCAGGCAGGGTTTCAAAAAGGGAAGACTACTATAGACCAATGCCTGATCCTTTACCATCTAGTCTCAAAATACATAAAAATAAATAAAAGTTTCTTTTGTAGTTTCTTGGATTTACGGGCAGCGTTTGATTTAGTAAATAGAGATATTCTCTGGAACAAACTAAAAATGTTGTCAGTTGACCCACGTCTGCTTTTGCTGATTAAAAATATACATAAGTAGACCTGCATTACCATTAAACTGGACAATAAGGGCCACTTATCCAAAAGGATAAGTATAACAAGAGGGGTGAGGTAGGGTTGCCTTTTGGCCCCAGCTTTGTTCAATATATGTATCAATGACCTGATTCCATAAATGACAGATGATACATTTTACCCCCCTAAAATAGGGGGGTAAATGACAGATGATACATTTTACCCCCCTTTTATATGCAGATTATGTGGTACTCCTATCACAGACCAAAGTGGGACTCAAAATATAGCTAGAAGCTTTTGTACAATATTGCCACTTGAACCGATTGCAAATTTATTATGGGAAATCAAAGGTATTGGTTTTTACTAAAGAAAGAAGGGTATATCCATGGGTAATAAACAAACACCGAATCCAGCAGGTGAAAACATTTAAATATGTGGGGATTACCTTTCAGCAAGCTGGTAAATGGACAACCCATTATCAGTTGGCAACATCCGCCATAGGCAGTGCCCCGCGAGCTATAGTAAATCTCTTCGGGCGTACTGGGAAAACAGATTTAGGGTGGGCTATTCAAGTATTTAATGCAAAAGTCTGATCTAAGTTCCTGTACGGGGCAGAGTTATGGGCCATTCCTCTTCCCAGGGATCTTAAAAGACCACAAAATAAATTTTTGCAACTATTGTTGAGTGTCCCTCGGGGAATACCAATGGATGCAATTAGGACAAAACTGGGTCAGCTTAGCTGGGAGGCAGTGGTCAGGAAGAGTGCTTTACATCTTTGGCTTAAAATCATCAATTCATCCAACCCTTTGTTAACAGCTTTAATGGAGGATTCATTTCAAAATCCATGGGCAATAGAGATGGAGAAATATGTGAATCGGATGGGATTCTCGAAGGTATTTCTGGCAACTAAGACATGGCCTTGTATAAAATCTGAAGTAACCCAAAGATTTAAAGATATAAATAGCCAGCAGGTAACATCAAAGATAAGAGATACTCCTTCCCTGCATGAATATTTATATTTTTGCCCAAAACAGGGAACTATGGCCTCTTATTTAGTTCAAAAAATCCCATTCAGATCCAGGTATTTATTCTTTTGTGTTCGACTAAATTCTTTGCCCAACAGGATGTTAGAAGGACGTATACTGAAAATTGACTATCTTCACCAATTATGTCCATTTGATGAAATGACAGTCGAAACAGTCGAACACGTTTTGCTTCAGTGTCATTTATACGACAAGATTAGATCCCAATATCTGGGTAGTTATTTATCCAAACACCCGTGGAGAACTGGCTCTACCCTAACAAGGATTATGTTAGGAGACTCGGATTTGCAACTGACAAAATCAGTAGCTACTGCTAAGTACCTCAAGTGAAGTTGTGTAAATAGTAGATATAGCGTACCTGGATTACCAGAAAGCATCTGATAAGGTCCTTCATGAGATAGGAGGTAGTGTCTTATTATGGATCAGAAACTGGTTAATATAGAAAGCAAAGGGTAGGACTAAATAGTCAGTTTTCACAATGGAGAGATGTAAAAAGTGGTGTGCCTCAGGGATCTGTATTGGGACCAGTGCTGTTTAATGTATTCATTAAGAACTGGAAAAGGATGTTGAGAGTGAGGTGATCAGATTTGCAGACAACACCAAGTTATTCAAGGTAGTTAAAACACGAGCAGACTGTGAGGAACTCCAACAGGATCTTACGACACTGGGTGGCTGGGCATCTAAATGGCAAATGAGATTTAATGTGGACAAGTGCAAAGTGATGCACGTAGGGAAAAATAATTCAAACTATGCATACACAATGCTGGGTACTAAGCTAGGAGTTACCACACAGGAAAAGGATCTGGGGGTGGTTGTGGACAATACAATGTAATCCACAGCGCAGTGCGCAGCAACAGTCAAAAAAGCAAACAGAACGTTAGGAATTATTCTGAAGGGGATAGAGAATAAAACGGAGGATGTCATAATGCCTCTATATAAATGAATGGTGCGACCGCACCTCGAATATTGTGTGCAGTTCTGGTCGCCCCATCTCAGAAAAGGCATAGCTGAACTAGAAAAAGTACAGAGAAAAGCAACAAAAATGATCAAGGGCATGGAAGGGCTCCCGTATGAGGAGAGGCTTGGTAGGTTGGGGCTCTTCAGCTTGGAGAAGAGATGACTGAGAGGAGATATGATAGAGGTCTATAAAATCATGAGTGGTGTGGAACTAATAAACAAGGAACAGTTATTTACCCTCTCAGCTAGTACTAGAACTAGGGGACACTCCATGAAACTCGTGGGTGGCAAGTTTAAAACAAATAAAAGAAAATATTTTTTTCACTCCGCATATAACTGGGTTGTGGAATCTACTGCCAGAGGCTGTGGTAAGGGCCAGTACTATAGCTGAGTTTAAAAGAGGTTTGGACAAGTTTCTGGAAGATAGGTCTATTAGCAGTTATTAGCCAGACAGGATCGGGGAACATGATGGGAGCTGGGGGGAAACAACAGGGAATGGATCCCCCATTGTGACCTGTTGGGTGTTTCTCCCAAGCCACTGTGATTGGCCACTGTCACAGACAGGATGCTGGGCTAGATGGACCATTGGTCTGACTCAGTCTGGCACTTCTTATGTTCTTACCTTTTGCACTAAGGACCTGGATTTGCTGTATTTTCCTCATTGCAAATAATGGGGGAAATGCAGCAAACACAGGTCCCTGACTGAAACCGAAGCAGTGCCTAAGGGCCTGTTCACTTGGGGGTAATTTACCCGACACTTAATGCTTATCACCATGGTACAAGGCTCCCTCGTGGGAGCCATCACACAAACAGGTTTACCCTCAGGTAAACAAACCCAAAGTTATACTTGGGAGGTAAATCACGCCCCCAACCCCAGGCAAAATACCATACACGTAAAGACGACCTAAATCCATGTTTTCTACTTACATGCATGGGAGTTTCATCACTGCTATCAGTGCCAGAAGATTTAGCCCTTTTGAGCACTAACTTATCTGTATAAGTGTCAGGTTGAGTTTAAATTGTGCTTCTTTTTATAAAGCCCTTAATGGTTTAGGTCCCAGTTAAAGACTTGCACCTTATCTGGGCTCAAATATAACCCACTCTATAAGAATCCCGCCATCGCACTTGCGGGTGGCAGGTGACCTGGCATTTGCTGTGGTAGGTCTCACAGAATGGCATTCGCTCTGTTCTGGCTTCTGTCTGTGTCCTTCTCATCTTAATTTTAAGAAGTGCCTCAAAATCTTTTTATTCAAGAGGTGATTTGAATGATGTCACTGCTGAGTTTTTCTCTCATTCCCTGGTTTTGTTTTCTTATTAATTAATTATTATTATTATTATTATTATTTAGCAAGCATTTATATAGCGCCAGCAATGTACCTGGCACTTTACAAAGTAATTGAATAGACACGATCCCTGCCTTAGGGCTTACAATCTGAGCAATGGGGAGGGAGGGGGGAGAGACGAAGGAAGGGAACAGAGGAAGAGACAAGGAGTGTAACTTTCACAAATATGTGAGGTCCCAGGTGCACGTGCTTGGTTTGGTTACATCGAGAATGATGGCTGGTTGGTCCATGTGGTGAGGATATGAGTACACAGACCTCAGGTAACAGATTGTACTGGATGGAGGATATAAGCAGGAGTTAGGAGAGGGGAGCAAGAAGTCAGGGAGGGCAGAGTGGAAGAGGTGGATCTTGAGGAGGGATTTAAAGGTATGAAGGGAGGGGGCGAGGCGGATGTGGGCAGGGAGGGAGTTCCAGGCATGGGGGGCAGCTCGGGAGAAGTGACGAAGGCGGTTAGGGGAGCAGGGGAGGGAGGGTGAGAGAAGGGACAGAGGAGGCACAGAGTTCACAGAGCAAGGTTGTGAAGAGCTTTATATGTGACGACTAGGAGCTTGTGCAGGATTTGTTTAGGAAGGGGGAGCCAGTGAAGAGCGGAGAGGAGGGGCTGGACGTGGTCGAAACAACAGACAAGGTGGATGACCCTGACAGCAGAGTTTTGGACAGAGATAAGGGGAGAAAGGGGGAGGCCAGTGAGAAGGAGGTTACAGTAATCGAGGCAAGAGATGACCAGGACATGAACAAGGGTTTTGGCAGAGGAAACAGAGAGAAAACTCGGTTGAGGGGGTCTGCCCTCCACTGACTTCCCAGGTGCGGAACCTGGGGGTGCTCCACAATGCGCAGCTCCACCTGGATCTCCAGGTGGAGGCTGTGGCAAGGAGTGCCTTCTGCCAGTTACATCTGGTGCGGCGGCTTCGGCCGCTGGTTTCGATTCCGGATCTGACCATGATCATCCATGCTTTTATCACCTCTTGGTTAGACTACTGTAACATGCTCTACGTGGTGCTACCTATGGTGATGGCTCGGAAGCTGCAGCTGGTGCAGAATGCGGCGGCCCGGGTCTGGGTGGGGCTGGGCCGCCGAGAGCACATTACACCAGTGCTCCAATCTCTGCACTGGCTGCCAATAGTCTTCTGGGCCCAACTCAGAGTGTTGGTCCTGACCTAAAAAGCCTTACACGGTCTGGGTCCTGCCTATTTGCAAAATCGCATCACTCTCCGGACTCTGAACCAGCCCTTGCGGTCATCTGGGGGCATCTTGTTGGAGGTCCCCCTGATTTCCCGGGGGGGACACACAGGACAGGACATTCTCGGTGGCTGCACCGCGCCTTTGGAACTCCCTCCCGGTGGGGACCCATCTGGCCCCAGACCTCCCAGGGTTCCGTAGGAATTGTAAGACCTGGCTATTCCGTCAGGCATTTGGCAAGGGAGAGGGGTGAGGGTGGGGTGGGTGTTTGGGGTTTTGTTCTCCCCATTTTAGAGTTGTATTTGTTATTTAATGTTTTTATATATTTTACTGTATTTATTAACTGATTTTGTTAGCCACCCCGGGCTGCCTGGCAGGAGGGGTGGGGTAAAAATTGTTTTAAATAAATAAATAAATAAATAAATAAATAAATAAAATAAAACCTTTAAAGCCCTTCATGGCCTGGCCCTACTTATCTGCGGGACCGCCTCACTCCCCAGGTGCCTGTGCGACCCTTGAGATTGTCCGTGGGAGCCTTTTTGGAGGTTCCCCAGGCAAGGTGGGAGATCACCGATGTTAGATCTTTTTTGGTGGCCACCCCTATGCTGTGGAATTTGCTCCTGGAGGAGACTCGGTTGGCCCCCACTCTCCTGTTATTTTGACATTTATGTAAGACCTGGCTGTTCCGCGAGGCCTTTGGCAAGGGGGAGGGTGGGTTGAGATGGGGGGTGGGGTGGGAGTTTTCTTCCCTGCATTTTTGTGAATTTTAACTGTTTTAATTGTTTTATTGTTTTATTGTTTTTATATTTGTTGTTTGCCACCCCGGGCTGCCCTGTGGGCGGGAGGGCGGGATAAAAAAATTGTATACATAAATAAATAAATAAATAAATAAAAGGGCGAATCTTAGCAATGTTATGCAGGGAGAAGCAACAGGATTTGGCAACAGAGTCTATGTAGGGTATAAAAGAAAGGGGTGAGTCAAAGGTGAAGTCTAAGCTACGGGCTTGGAGGGTGGGAAGGATGGTGACCCCATCGATGAGGATTGACAGGGAAGAGGGAGAGGAAGAATGAGGGGGGAAGATAAGGAGTTCAGTTTTAGCTATGTTGAGTTTGAGTGGATGTTGAGACATCCAGGTAGAGATGTCAGAGAGACAGCTCGTGAGGCAAGCTTGGATAGATGGAGAGAGAGAGAGGGAGTAGAGAGATAGAGTTGAGTGTCATCAGCGTAGAGGTGATATTGGAAGCTATGGGAGGCAATGAGTTTGCCTAGGGACAGGGTATAGATAGAGAATAGGAGAGGGCCAAGGACAGAGCCTTGGGGAACACCAACCGAGAGGGGAAGGGAGGAGGAGGTCGAGTTGGCAAGAGATACATTGAAGGAGCAGTCAGAGAGGTAGGAGGAGAAACAGTCGAGGACGGAGCCACGGAAGCCAAGGGAGTGAAGTGAGTCCAGCAAGAGTGAGTGGTCAACAGTATCGAAGGCAACAGAGAGGTCAAGGAGAACAAGAATGGAGTAGAGGCGATTAGACTTAGCCACAAAAAGATTGTTGGTGATCTTAGCAAGAGCAGTTTCAGTAGAGGGCGAAAGCCAGATTGGAGGGGGTCAAGAGAGGAGTTGGCAGAGAGAAAGTCAAGGCAGCGGGAGCAGACAACGCATTCAAGAAGCTTGGAAACAAAGGGAAGGACTGAGACAGGACGGTAGCTAGAAGGGTCAGAGGGGTCAAGAGTGGACTTTTTGAGAATAGGAGAGACAGTGACGTGCTTGAAGGCGGAGGGGAAGGAGGCAGTAGAGAGGGAGAGGTTGATGATGTGCAGGAGGGAAGGGGCGACAGTGGAAAAAAATGGAGGTCAGGAGGCGGGAGGGAATGGGGTAAAGGGGACAAGTAGAAGGGTTGGAGGAGGAGAGCAAGGAGGAGATTTCCTCAAGGGAGGTGAGATGGAAAGAGGACAGTAGAGAAGGAGGGGGAGGGGAGGAGTGGAAAGCGATGTCAAGGCAAGGAGGTGAAGAAGGAAGCAAGATCCTGAGCAGAAAGGGAAGAGGGAGGAGGAGGACAGGGGGGCTAGAGAAGGGAGTCAAAGGTGGAGAACAGGCAGCGAGGGTCCCAAGAACAGGACTCAATGCGGGAGACGTAGTAATGTTGTCCAGCGAAGGAGATAGCAGAAGTAAGGGAGGAGAGTAAGGTTTGTTTTCATTTATATATGTTTTTAATTGTAATTATATATTTATATTTTGGATATGTTTGTATATTCTGTCCAGAGGACTCATTATAAATGATTTTTATTAATTAATTATTAATTATTATTATGAAAAATATGCTCCATAGTTACACATTCCACACAGAAGTTACACATATGTACCTCTCTTTTTCAACTGACCCAGACCCTGCCATCTCATTGCTATCCCAGTGTTTGGAGGCTGTGACGGAATGGATGCGACAGAGCAGACTGAAGCTCAACCCCGATAAAATGGAGGTGATGTTGGTGGGGAGAGCGAGGGAGGTAGTGGACCCCCTGATCTGGGGGGTTGCCCTCCTATAGCTCAGCAGGTCCGGAGTCTGGGGGTGATATTGGATGCGGATCTCTGCCTGGAGTGGCAGGTGGAGGCAGTCGCGAAAGCTGCCTTCCACCAGTTGCATCTGGTGCGGAGGCTGCGTCTGTACATCTCCGGCCCGGACCTGGCCGCCCTCATCCATGCCTTTGTCACCACGAGGTTGGACTACTGCAACGCGCTCTACGTGGGGCTTCCCTTGTTCCTGGTTCAGAGGCTGCAGCTAGTGCAGAATGCAGCGGCCCGGCTCCTTTCGGGGACGGGTCGTCGGGAGCACATAACACCTGTGCTCCGGACTCTGCACTGGTTGCCGATAGCGTGCCGAGCCAGGTTCAAGGTTTTGGTGTTGATCTACAAGGCCCTTCACGGTCTGGGCCCCTCNCGTGCCCCAAAGCGGCTCCTTCTGTCAGCCAGGGGTGCCTTCTTGGAGGTTCCCTGCATTAAGTGGGGGGCCACAATGGAGAGGGTATTCTCGGTGGCCAGGCCACGCCTTTGGAACTCCCTTCCAGAGGAAGCTCACCTGGCCCCAAGCCTTCTGACATTCCGGCGAAGTTGTAAAACCTGGCTGTTCGCCCAGGCCTTTGAGGAGGGGGGAAGGAGGGGTTAGAGGGTTTTATCTCCCTTACGCTATTTATTGTTTTATTGAGTTCCCGGGCCCTGCTTAATACTTTGAATATTGTATTTTGATATGTTTTAACTGTTTTTAGATATATTTTATATGTGATTGTCTTTTTATTGTAAGCCGCCCCGAGCTGTTTTAGGAGGGAGGGGTAGAAATTTAATAAATAAATAAATAAATATTGCCTCCTAAGGACATGGGCAGGAAATCCCCCACCATTAACATGCACATTCCTCCACCCACTGACGTCAATGACAAACTCCCATTGATTTTAATGATGGAGGAGTGTCCTGTAAGATACTGCAGTATGCCAAAAAGTGAAGCCCTGTTACTCGTCATTTAAAAAGACCATAAATCTAGGACCTGTCACCAGATGGAAATATTCTAAAAGTATTCTAAAAAACAAACAAACCCACAAACCCTGCGCAGCCACCAGTGATTTCTATGTGGGAAAAAAATGTAGGTCACGTATATATATATAAGAGTGTAAAGTAATTATGATTTAATAATATAAGGCCAAGCAAGACAGTACTCGAGTAATTCCTTAGGTAAATTGCTTGTGGAGAGAGTGCATGATGTTGCTCTTACCCAAGAGGAACTTCAGTTTCTGTTTCTAAATTAGTCTTCATTTTCCTGCTTGGTAAATCATCATTATATGTGCTATTTATTACAGTACATTTTATTGTCACTGAAGGTCTGTTTCTTGCATCGTGTGCTTTTCACTGAGTCTACAGAGGAAAAAGCACATGACTGGATTTGTTATATGGCCGAGAAGACTTTACAGCTGGTCACATTGTGGAGGCTCAAAGAGTAACAGCTGGGGTGGGGGGGATAATGTAAGCTTATATCAAAGTTCTTGAGGGAAACTCCCTTTGGCTTCAGTGGGGTCAGGATTTTAGCTCTTGTAGGCCGTGTCTAAGTTTGTTACAATAGATCATTTTTAAAAATGCAAGTAGAAAGAAAGAGAACCTCTCTGATCCTAATGAGATCTTTCTGTTCCTGTGTAACCTAAGTACATTCACTTCTGCCCCTAATACGTGCCTACAATGTTCCAATCTGCACAGTTATTTCAGCCCATTTTTACAACTGACCAAACGTTTACAAACTTGCCAAGCAAGCAAAGCCAATTTGCAAATTGACACAAATCCACCTCCCAGCGAGGCTATGAAGGAGTCGTGTACATGATTTAAAAAAAGAGAGTGATATGATTATGGATAAACACATTCCTGGCATTTTTTGGCTGGAAATTGACCTACGTTTGGTTTGAATTAAGGACACATCAGACTGAAACAAATAACTAAATGGAAAGATATGGGAGCCTTTGAAGTGCGTGCAAATCAAATTTGAGCGATAATTAGCAACAGACAATTGAAATCTACTGTTTATTTGCACATAGGCTGATGTTACTGGCATGCTGCTCAAATCAGGCTAGGGCTGAGTGCTTTTACTTTACCAGAGGGTCTAATGAGCAGCTTAAATCAATGGGTTTTTTAATTACCTGATTTTACAGTGGAGAAAAAGAGAGAGTCAGTTTTCTGCTTCCTTTATTTGAGCTGCTGTCAAATACAATAGAGTTCCAGGGTTTAGGGAGCTGGATCTCCGGTAATTTCCCCCATTTTAATAACTTTCTGAATAAAGAGGGGGTGGAAAGCTATGGAGATGAAATAAATAGCCATAACTGGAATAGTTAATGCTACCAAATTTGGGGATATAAAAGCACCTTCTTTGGCGTTTAAGACCATCTCTAACTTTTAAGATGAGATCTTCATGTGGCAAAATTGTCCCTTATCAGCCTATAACAGGGATCATACGCCCTCTCTGAAACATTGTGTAAGAAGAACTACCATATTAGATCAGACCATTGATTAACCTAGTCCAATGTCCTGTCTCTAACAATGGTCAGTAGTACCCAACGTTTCCAAGGAAATTTGCAAGAAACAAAGCATATATATAAACTGATCCTGTCCTGTTGTTCACTTCCAGCTCTGACAGTCAGAGGCTTCATTCCTTGGCCAACTTGGCAGATAACTGTTGGTGGGCCTATCCTCCATGAATTTATCCAATTCCTTTTTGGAGACAGTTATAACAACATCCTGCAACAATGAGTTCCACTAGTTAATTGGATGAAAATATACTTCCAGTGTCAGAGACAAGATACTGCACTAGGTGGGTCTGATCCATTATGGCACATGCCATGTTCCTATGTAAAATGAAACATGATGATACCATATGTATCACAGAAATCTGACTGGACACTGAGTCGGGGCCTATCTTGGCTGATCTTTTTCCGACCACGTGTTCTATGCAGCATCAACTGGAGGGACAGGGGGGCGGTGTAGCCATGATTTTTAAGGAGGGTTGGGCTGTTCGGAGGTATCAGGTACAATCCATAGTGGGTATTGAGGGTCTCTATCTGGTCTTTGATTTGGCAGGGAACAATTTGGGAGTGCTGTTTGTATACTGTGCGCCTACCTGTATGGTGGCCTCCCTACATGATTTAGTAGAACTGGTGTCGGGGGTGGTGTTGCGATCCCCAAAGACAATAGTCTTGGGGGACTTCAACATCCATGCCTGTACCCATCTTAGAGGTGCATAGCATGAGTTCATGGCCGCCATGGCAATCATGAGCCTGTCCCATATGGTCAGCAGCCCAGTGCACCTTAGACCTTGTGTTTTGCACCGGCCTTGAGGCGGGGGGTCCGTTGGTGGGGGAGATATCAGCTGTGCCCTTATTATGGATGGACAATTACCTCCTGCAGGCTTCTCTCCTGGCACACATCTGTCCCCGGAAAGGTGTGGAACCAATTTGAATGGTCCACCCCCA
Source organism: Sphenodon punctatus (assembly GCA_003113815.1). Lineage (NCBI taxonomy): Eukaryota > Metazoa > Chordata > Lepidosauria > Sphenodontia > Sphenodontidae > Sphenodon > Sphenodon punctatus. Next base: position 1,103,999 of record QEPC01000373.1, read on the forward strand.
TAGACTGATGGAACCAGAACAGTTCCAGGAGGCTTTGGGGGATATACCCTCTGATCTGGATGACTGTCCCATCGATGACCTCGTCAGGCTGTGGAACACCTTGCTGATGGAGGCCATTGATCAGACAGCTCCGAGGTGTCCGCTTTCCAGGTGGCAGCACCGTAGGCCTCCCTGGTTTTTGGAGGGGCTGCGGATGCTGAAGCAGGAGGGAAGGCTTCAGCACCCGCAGCAGGAGTGATGGTGGAACCGCTCACGTGCTGAAGCTGACAGGTTGCGGCATAGAGCGAGTTTACAAGCCTATGCCATGGCTATGCAGGAAGCAAATAAAGAGTTCTTTGCTGCCCTCATAGCACCCGCTAAATCCCGTCCAGCAGAACTGTTTCGGGTGGTGTGGGGGCTGGTCAGTCCAGCCTCCCTCCACCTTGGAGTGGAGTCATCTAGTGCCCGCTGTAACTTGTTTGTGGATTATTTTGTGGCTAAAATCGCTCAGATTCACCATGGTTTTGATGCTGCACTTCCTGCAGTGGAGCAATTTGAGGTTATGGAAGTCCCACCTTGTCCATGTTTGTGGGATCAGTTTTGGTTGGTGACCCCTACTGATGCGGAGGATGTTCTTGGGACTGTCAGGGCTACCTGTTGTGAACTGGACCGTTACCCATCATGGCTGGTTAAGGCCTGTCGGGAGACAATAGGGCCGTTGCTGGCGGGGGTGGTCAATGCCTCCCTTAGGGAGGGCAGGGTGCCGAGCTGTCTTAAAGAGGTGGTGGTGTGGCCCCTTCTCAAGAAACCATTACTTGACATTGATTACTTGCCAGTTATCGACTGGTCTCTAACCTCCCCTTTTTAGGGAAGGTTATTGAGTGGGTCAGGATTTCGCCTGGGTTATGGCGCCTGGGAATTAGATCAGAGCTGTTGGGCCCTGCTGATTCTATTAGATCTGTCGGCTGCTTTTGATACCGTTGATCATGAGTTGTTGGTGACATGCCTGCAGAACCGGGCGGGGGTGGGTGGTACAGTTCTTGACTGGTTCCGCTCCTTCCTGGAACTCAGCGAGTGGTGCTCAGGGATTGTTTTTCATCATACCAAGACCTTTTGTGCGGAGTCCCGCAGGGTTCTGTTTTGTCCCCTCTCCTGCAGTCATTCGGCAAGGTGGTCAGGAGGTTTGGTATGCAGTGTCATCAATATGCTGATGACACCCAGCACTGGGTCTGATGAAAAAACCTCTCTTTTTCATCAGACCCAGGCCCGGCAGTCTTGGTGCTTACCGGGTGTCTGGCGCTGTGGGGGATTGGAAGAGGGCGAATCGACTAAAGCTGAATCCTAATAGGACGAAGGTGATGCTGGTGGGTAAGGCAGCAGGGGTGACAGCCCCCATCATTGATGGGGTCTGCCCTCTGCTGGTTCCCCAGGTACGGAGTCTGGGAGTGCTCCTTGACTCGCAGCTCTGCTTGGATGCTCAGGTGCAGTCTGTGGCAAGGAGTGCCTTTCGCCAATTACATCTGGTGTGTCGGCTTCGACCATATGTCTCAAACTCTGACCTGGCCACTGTCATCCATGCTTTCATCACCTCTAGGTTTGACTACTGTAACATGGTCTACGTGAGGCTACCCATGGTGATGGTTCAGAGACTGCAACTGGTGCAGAATGTGGTGGCCTGTCTCCTGGTGGGACTGGGCCACCAGGAACATATTACACCAGTTCTTCAGTCTCTGCACTGGCTGCCTATAGTTTTCTGGGCCCGATTCAAAGTGTTGGTGCTTGCCTATATAAAGGCTTAAATGGCCTTTGCCCGTCCTATTTTCAGGACCACCTCACCCCCCCTGGGTCCTGGATCAGCCCCTGCGGTCATCAGGGGTGCTCTCTTCAAGGTCCCCCAAGTCTGCTAGGGGGCCACGATGGGGAGGGCCTTCTCGGTGGCCACTCTGCGGCTGTGGAGCACCCTGCCAGTGGAGGCCAGTTTGGCCCTGGATCTCCCCTCATTTCGACGCCGTTGTAAAACATGGCTGTTCCGCCTGGCTTTCAATGGGGAGGATGGGGAGGGTGGGGGGAATGTTTTAGGGTGATGGGAGGTTAGGGATATTTTTTAAATTCCTCCCTGTCATGTTTTACAGTTTTTTTATTGTTATTATTGCTAGTATTATTATAAACCGCCCAGAGCTGCCTGTGGCAGGATGGGAGGGGTAGAATTTTTTTCTAAATGAATAAATAGATAAATAAATAAATAAATAATTGGAAAGGAGAAATGCTTCATATTTATATCTTCTGTAAACTTTAGCCAAACTATTCCTTGCTTGTTAAATCTTGTTTGCCAGAGAGCAAAAACATCTATGCCATTAGCATCCTATTTATTTATTTCAAGCCATTTTTAGCCCGCTCCCTCCTGCTCACAACAGCAGCTCAGGGTGGCTCACAACAGAAGTTGAAAATATAAAACAATTCAATAATTAAAATCAAATACATAAAATGTATATAAAAATCATTAAAAAGCAAAACCAAACCCCCAACCCCATCCCACCCTACCCATCTCCCTCCCCAAAAGCCTGGCGAAACAGCCAGGTCTTACACTGTCTCCGGAAAGAGGGGAGGTCTGGGACCAGGTGGGTCTCCATCGAGAGGGAATTCCACAGCCTAGGAACAGCCACCAAGAATGCCCTCCCCATTGTCACCACCCAGGAAACCTGGGGAACTTTCTTCAAAACACACTTCACTTGAGCATTATGTGGGACACCATCTTGCAGTGCTAGTCATGAGGAATGTTTCTCCAACATTAAGCAGAGCTGTGCTTTGATATATCCAACACACTGTATTTGGTTTGGATGTCGATTTTGCGGTATTGCACGTTTTACAGATCTGAAGTAAATTAACACTAGGAAATCCAAAACATCAGAAAAGCAAAAAGGGGCTGGTGAAGATGGTTAAAAAAAAAAAAATGTATCCTCTCTCTGATGAGGGAATTGGCTATAGCTCTGGAGTTGATGGATCATTGCTAAGAGGCCTGAATACCTAGAAAACACTAAACCCAAAACCTTCCCATCATCAAACCACAACTAACTTTGCTACTGAAAACACAATTTTTCTGACAAGATTATGCAGGAAGCTTTGTGCCGTGAACTGCCGAGTGAAGCTGTGAAGCGTGGTGATAAAATTATCTTTGCTTTATATACAACTGCCTTGTGTCAATCTCATCTTCCTCTTACAATGGAGCATGACACAGAAACATTGTTCCATTATGAAATGCGACGCCTCAGAGTTATGAGTGGGACACATGTCAATGGAACCAAATTAGGCTGCGAATTTCTAGATCAGAGATGGGAAACCTCTTTCCTTCAGGGAGGGACTCTTTTGTGATTTTGTAATTCATTTTTTATAATTCTTGGAGTAGCTTGTCTGTTTATTGTATTGTTTTGGTTGCTATTCCATTTTGTCTCTTGATTTGTATTGATTCTTCCAACTCTTTTTGGACATAGCCTCTCCCCCTTTGGTATGTCATGATGTCCAGATGCTCCAAAGGGGCCTCATTCCTTTCCCGGTCAAAGAGTGTGGGAAGGTAGAAGCCCTGACCTCAGTACTTGGGATGAGTTTTCTTTGAGCAAGGAAAGTATGTAGCCCACATAATGAATGGACTGTGTCTGCCTTCTTTAGTTGACTGGGAGATGACTTCGAGTTGGAACCATATATTAATACATAGAACTGACCTGCTGCTTTTCAACAAGTCCTCAGCAGTGGCAGCATGTAGATGCCCTGTCCCACAAGTAGTCTATGACTCCAGGAGCTCTACTCCTGGTGAAGGCAGTTTCCTCTCCACATCCGCCAGCACTGATTGGGGGGCTGGCACATTAGGACTGCACAGCTGGGGTTCCAATCACACACACACACGACTGCCTACTCCCTTCCGACTGAACTAGAGCCATGCTCGGGCCAGAAATTTGGGTCCAAGTCCAACCTGGCCCAATGCAGCCAAGTTCCTCTGAGCTTGGACCTGATATGTCCAAGTAGCCTTTGTAACATCACAGCACTCCATGAGGAGTGGGGCTAATCAGAAAAGGGATGAGGCTACAGTATCCTCAACCCTTTTCCATGTTGGCCCCAATGCCTATGGAACACTGCAATGTCATGGAATTCATTGGAGGTTGGGGCCTCCCACAAGTGGGGACCCAGATCTGGCCCAAGAGGCTTGTGCACAGAGGGGTGAACCCATCCTAGTCTGGGTCTGATGTGTCCAAGAAGCTCCTTTCTTTGTGTGGAGGGGGCTCCACAAGAAAATCACTGCCTGATGAGACCCCTCACACCAGGCCCCATCAGTGATCACTGCTATAGCTCCATGGTGCTCCTCTGGGTCCAACTGGAGCAGGGGCCATGACAGAGCCCACCTGCAAAAACAGTAGCAGTGATCACCTCACTGTGAGGAGAAGTGCAAAGGAAGCTCTGAACCACTGCTCCACAGGGCCATTAACCCCCCTGAGTTCCCTCAGGGGAGTGACAGGGGGCAGGGCTTCTGGGGTGGGAGTGGGTCCTATGGAACACAGAGTCTTGGGGCTTTCACTTCAAGCACCGTCTTTAGCTTCTCCAGAAGGCAGGCTCACCCGCTGCCATTGTTCATAGCAGTAACAGTCACCTCTCTCTCTTGCTTAGGAGGAAATACCCATAGTTCATGTGATCGAAGTACTAGTAGTAACAACCAGGAAATCGGATGTGCCAAGTGCTAAGTTACTTGTTTGTTATGATTAGTTGATTCACTTATCCCTAATGCAGTCTTATTGTAACTACTGAAAATGTAAAAACAAGAGGTTACTCAGCCTACTTTCAGCTGCTACAAGCCTCCAGTGAATACATGAGCTCCATACTGACTTGTGCTTTTCATTACTTAGGCTATGAAAGATTTGATCCAGGGAGGGGGGACACAGACATAAAACAGCTGAAGCCCTTTGATGCTCACACTCTCTGACACTTTCAGCTTTTCCATTGTTGTCTACAATGTAACCCTTTCCTATGTGGCATGGCCAGTATTCTGAACTCTTTTAAATTAAGTGTTCAGAAATGGGCCAAGTCTGGACAATCCTCTTCAGGTTTTCATCAAGGGCAGTCTCAATGAAATCCATTAATACTTGCTTTACTAAAAACAAAAGGGGGGCTTTTCAGATTTGGTTACTAAGAACAAAGCCCTGGCAGTGGTCAATTAGGGCTGGTCTATTAGCAGTATTAGGTGACATACAAAGTTCTGTACTGGCCACGATCCTCCCTTCACATACTTTGGAGTGGAACATCTTTGGAGTAAGTGGTTTGAGGATTATGGACATTATTTTGGTATGTGCTTTTTATGGTTTAGACTGGGAGTCCACCACTTTTGTTTTTGTTGTTGTTGTTCTTTGACCCTTTGCCCGGTCAATCTTTCCTCCTTTTATCCTTCCCATTTAGTCATAGGGATCATGGCCCCTTGGTACCTCTTTCTCAGTGCTACCAACTATATTTTGAGAACTCATTTTGTGATTTCAAGTCCAGATTCTGGCTAGAGAATCAGACAGGTTAAGATTAATGGAAAGGTTTCCACATAGGGCAGTGACATAGTAGCTCAATTTAATAGGGCCCTGAGACAAGTCAAATTACTGGGCTCCATCACAACTGGGATGGGGAAGAGGGAGGGCAGGGAGGTGAGACACTCGGGGTGGGGTGGCAGCCATTTGCAGACATGGAACCAGCTGCTGGTTCACGGGGGAAGGGACAGGCAGCTCTGGGAGAGATAATGCAGGATATTCTGATGTCCTGATGGGGCTGGCCCTACTAGGCTCCTGAAAGCCTGGGCCCTAGGGTGGTGGCCCCACTTGCCCCACTAGTAGTTATGCCCCTGACATTGGGTTATCCTTCAGATTTCAGCAGGCATTCCTACATCAGTTCAGGCATCAGTTTGTGCTCATTTCACATCTACATGATCTCTGCAAGCCACATATTGGAAATGTGCCATTTTTAAAAGTCCCTGAAACTAGATGAAATGCCAAGATTCAAGGGAAATCCCCTGCGATTCCCAACAGAGCTGAAATAAATATTTGTGGCAAATCCAATATCTGACCAAGTCACCTGCTTTGATGTGGGTCCAACAAAGCGGATACAAACATTTCCACTTCATCATCTATTTGTTTTGGTTCTTATTTTTGTTATTTGACTCAGTCCTTTTGGTATTTGTTTCAGCACTTTGAGCACGATTGCATATGGACAATAGCTGAAACTAAGTAACAGAAATAACTTTAATTATTTATTTGCAACATTTCTATACCACCCCCTCCTGCCCAATGGCAGCTTTGGGTGGTGCACAACACATAAAAACATCATAACAATATAAAACATTCTATAATAAATATCACATTAAAACAGATAGCAACAGAGGCCTGATGAAAACCCCAATACCCCTAAAATAAAACCCCGACCCACTACCTGTTCCCCTCACAAACATCTGGTGAAATAGCCAGGTCTTGCATTGTCTGCAAGAGGGGAGAGCTGGAGAGAGGCGAATCTCTACTAGGAGGGAATTCCACAGCCGCGGCGCAGCCACCGAGAACACCCACTCGAACGTGGCATGAGCGTACCTGGCCAACTACAGGGACCAATCCAGGACATGAGGGATGAGGTGGTCCCACAGGGAGGAGGGGCCCAGGCCATAAAGGGCTTTGAAGGTAATAACCAACACCTTGAATTGGACCTGGAAAACTATAGGCAGCCAGTGCAGAGAACGGAGCACCGGTGTTATGTGCTCCCAGTGGCTCATCCCTGCAAGGAAATGGGCCACAGCATTCTGCACCAACTGCAGCCTCCAGGTCATCACCAGGGGTAGCCCCATGTAGAGTGCATTGCAGTAGTCCAATCTTGAGGTGATGAATGCATGGATGATGGTGGCAAGATCAGAGCCCGAGATGTACAGCTGGAGGCATCAGACCAGATGTAATTTACCAAACACACTCGTCACCACAGCCACCACCTGAGCATCCAGGCAGAGCTGTGAGTCGAAGAGGACTCCAAGACTCCGAACCTGAGGGACCAAAGAGGGACGCACCCCATCAGTGATGGGGGCATCCACTCCCTTGTCCTTACCCACCAGAATCACTTCCATATTGTCAGGATTCAGCTTCAGACGGCTCATCCTCATCCAATCCCCCACCGCAGCCAGACACCAGGTAAACACTGAGACTGCAAGGCCTGAGTCAAATGAAATCGACCCAGCTGGGTGGGTGAGTCATCAGCATATTGATGACACCGAACTTCAAACCCTATCACGATCTCACCCAAAGGCTGCATGTACACCTTGAACAGCAGAAGGGACAGAATGGATCCCTGTGGGACTCCACAAGTGAGAGCCTGGGGCGAAGATGCACAATCCCCCAGTACCACACGCTGAGATTTTCTGGCCAGAAATGAGCTGAACCATTCAAGAACAGTCCCACCCACCCCAGCACAGTCCTTCAGGTGAGTCACCAACATCTCATGGTCAACTGTGTCAAAAGCCGCTGAAAAATCTAACAAATCAGAAGGGTGCAACTCTCAGCACAGATAGTCAAACCTGGCCCCGAGCACAGTCTCACACTGCTTTTAAATGAGGCACTGGAAAGGGCCCCTGACCACGACAGTAAATGACAGCACTCCCCGTCAGGAAGGGGACAAGGCAGGGAGAGCGGCCGCAACCTCACTGCCGCAGCCATGCTGCAGCAGCAAGAGTTGCTGGGAAGCCAGACACAATGAGGCTGGGGAAGCGCATCCCGGGCGACATTGCCCTGGGCAACAAGGGAGCTCCAATCAGAATGAGTGCTGGATCAGACCCCCGTCCCATTTGGGGGTGGGGTTTGTCTTCCCCAGCGGGCCTGGCCTCTAACTGCCATTCCCTGCGGTGAGGCATCAGGAGCAAACCCCCAACCCTCCCTCCCAGGGGTACTGCGGGATTCTCCGGTCGCCGGAAGGGTCCAGAAAGGAATTTTTGTCGAGAATTCTATATTGGCCCTAGGAGTTTTGTTTTTTCACCTTCCTCGCAGTTCCTCTACTGATCAGACTGATCACTATACATCAAAGTAGCAAGTAAGGGAGGGGGTTTTCAGTTAGGATGTCTGTTGTCACACTCTTGTGGGGGTCCAGTACTGTTATATAGTTTTAAAGTAGAAATTCATTAGGAGTGGAGTCATTTCCTTAAGAGATGGGGAAACTGTTGGGATCTTATTAGTGGTCAAAAAACAAAAAAACAAAGTTTCACTGCCTACTGTGCCAGGACCTGTTAGAGCTCTGGTTAGGCAACAGCAGAGTTTACACACAACAAAAGAAAATAGCTCAAATTCTCAGTAGCAACCGCTTAGAAGTAATCAACACCTTGGAGATTGTTTCTAGATTAAAATAATCTACTTTATTGAGAAATACATTGTGATAGGAAAGGTCTATCCCTAGATCTTACTAGCTAGCTGCCACCAGCATGGTGGCCAGTCATGTTGAAGATCAGAGAGAGAGAAGAGGAAGAATGGAGAAAGGTCAGGAAGAAGGAGAAAGTCCAGTAGGAGCTTCCTGGATACATCCCACCTGAGAGGGGGAAGGGGGGGCTTAGAAGCAGAGGGATTGTATCTGACTCACTATCTCTACTCCCAATGCCCCTAGTGGTCATTAGGGTTTGTCGGTGCAAAAGGTTGATGTCATCAGGAGCTGTTTCTCCAACACCCCTTCTCATTGCCTGTCGCACCGGTTCACGACTCCCACTTGCTTCACGCAGCATCTGGAATCGATCCCTCAGTAGTGACTTGGTCAGTCCATCTGCCACCATTTCTTCAGTTGGGCAATACTTCAACCCAATTAGCCCTTCTTCCCATGCATTCTCTTTTCTGTACTGGTTGTTGGCTGGTAGAAGCTCATCATCTTCCTTTGCTGCTTTCCTCCATTTTTCAGCTTCATGGGTTGACATCTTTTCAACATCTTTCAATGTGCTGGGTTCTTGCAGCTTTACACTTGTGGTGAGGTAGGAGTATCTCAAGGGTGGAATTCCTTTGTTGTACCTCTGTGAGCACCTGGGTTCTGGCTCAGCTTCTGTGACCCCTTCTTAATCTGCTTCTGTTTCTGGCTCACAGATTGGCATGCGGTGCCTGAGGGTCTGCTCACTTGGTTCCTCTTTCATCTGGATCCTTGACTCCAGGTCTGGTAATTCACCTTTGGTTGACTTTTGTCTTTCATCAAAGTACACAACAATGCAAATTTCAATATTACCAGTTTCAACATCAAGAATTCTGTATCCTTTTCCTCCTAATACATATCCACAGAAAACTCCTTTCTTTCTTCTGCAATTCAACTTGTTTCTCTTTGCCTTTGATACATCTGCATACACAGCACATCCAAATACTCTGATGTGGTTTAGGCTAGGCTTGTGTCCAAACCACAGTTCAAATGAAGTCTTCTCTTTGGCTTTGGTTGGCAATCTGTTCTGCAGATAGCTGGCAGTTATTACTGCTTCTCCCCAGAATTTGCTTGGCAAAACTGCATCTTGCAACATGCATCTGGCCATCTCCAGTAGAGATCTATTTTTCCTTTCTGCAACACCATTCTGCTCAGCAGAATATGGGACTGTAGTCTCATGTTCAATTCCCTGTTCTCTCAGAAAGACTTTCATGTCATTTGAGATGTATTCATCTCCATTGTCTAACCTTAGTCTCTGAGACTTTCTTCCAAACTTGTTGCTGACAAATGCAACATATTCTTTAAACTTCTCAAATACTTGGCTTTTCTCTCTCAAGGTATAAACATAGGCAAATCTTGAGAAATCATCAATAAATGAAACTATGTAAAGATTTCATCCAAAACTCCTTTCCAGAGGACCTGATAAATTGCTGTGAATCAACGCTAGAGGGTGCTGAGACTCTTTCTTCTCTAGCTTGTGAAATGTTGGCTTCACACCTTTTGCAGTAACACAGCATTCACATCTTCCTGTATTCTCTTTACACAGTTGCCCCTTAAAGTCTTTAATTAATTCCCCTTTCTCAAGCTGGTGAATTACATTAATATATCAATGGCCTAATCTTTGGTGCCAAATCATATCACACAATCTATGGGTGCACTTGCAGCTGCTTGCTAAACTTGCATGCTCATTCACACAATCCACTTCAAATAGTCCACTGTCTCTTAGAGTTCCAGACATAATTAAGTCACCTTCTTATGTAACATAGCAATGATCATCCATGAATTCAAACTTGCATCCTTTCTTAACTCCATACTTCACAGAGATTAAGTTATTCTTTAATGAAGGCACATATAAAGCATCTTGTATTATAACTTGCATAGTCTCTCCATCAGGGAGTTTGCAAAAGATTTTAGCTGTTCCTTTGCCTTGTGAAAACACTTCCCTTCTATCTGCTAAAGAAATAGGAACTGAATAGCTCATATCAATTTCTGAGAATAATTCTACATCCTTGAAGAGATTTTCAGGCACACCAGATTCAATATAAAAGACATTTTTATTGACTTCTGACATTGCATTCAAACTTTTGATTTTTCCTTTTGCCTTCTCACTCTTTTCTTCAGAGATGGCAGTTTTCTGAAGACACTCTGTCTCAGCAGTAATGGGTGCTTTCGGCTTTCCCATTGTCTTGGCCTTTGGACAATTAGCATCTAAATGTATCTCACTGCCACCAGTATAGCACCTCTTATCTCTCTTTTGTGAGCTAAAGGCTGCAATCTAGTCTGTAGAAGTTTGCTTTGTCTCTCTGATAAAATGCTCATTCAGTCTGCTAGAGAGATACTTTAAATCAATTGTTGCATCAGACACTTCTATTGCAGTTTTCAAAGTTTCATACGACAGAGGCAAAGAATTCAAAATGAATGCCACAATTCCATGTTCTCCAAGATCTATTCCTGAATCTTTTAGCCTTTTTGCAAGAGATTGTATTTGACTCATATGCTCAGTAGGATTCTAATTTTCTTTCAGTTTCATGTTACACAATCTCTGTATTATAAAAATTGCTTTGCTGGAGCTTTTACGGTTATAAAGGTCTTCCAGCTTCTTCCAGACTTCACTGGCCAATTCAACACCCTCAAAGTGAACAAATAGCTTTGGACTTACATGCATCCCAAGGATTCCAAGGGCTTTGTCATTCTGCTGGTTCCACTGATCTCATTCAGCTCTTGCAGCTGTAGGTCTCTCTGTTATCAGCACATTGTAAAGACCTTGACTTTTCAAGTAAGACTTCATGAGGAAATTCCAATCCTTGAAATTCGCTCCTTCCAGCTTTGGAATGTTGAGGCTCCCTTGAGATTTCTCCACGCTGCTTCTCTTGTTCCAAAAACAAAAAACCAGGTTCAAAAATAAGCTGTGCTTTTCTCCTTTGAGATTCAATTCAAGTTTCAAAAAAATCTGCTATGATTTTCGAGAGGATTCTGAGCCCATAACCCTATGTTGGGATTTTATTAGTGGTCAAATACCAAAAAAACAAAGTTTCACTGCCTACTGTGCCAGAACCTGTTAGAGCTCTGGCTAGGCATCAGCAGAGTTTACACACAACAAAAGAAAATAGCTCAAATTCTCAGTAGCAACAGCTTAGAAGTAATCAACACCTTGGAGATTGTTTCTAGATTAAAATAATCTACTTTATTGAGAAATACATTGTGATAGGAAAGGCCTATCCCTAGATCTTACTAGCTAGCTGCCACCAGCATGGTGGCTAGTCATGTTGAAAGTCAGAGAGACAGAAGAGGAAGAATGGAGAAAGGTCAGGAAGAAGGAGGAAGTCCAGTAGGAGGTTTCTGGGCACATCCCACCTGAGAGGGTGAAGGGGGGCTTAGAAGCAGAGATCACAAAGGTTAAAGTGACACACACACTAACTCACTATCTCTACTCCCAATGCCCCTAGTGGTCATTAGGATTTGTCGGTGCAAAAGGTTGATGTCATCTGCAGCTGTTTCTCCAACAGAAACAACACCAGGAGCAAAGGCAGGGCACAGCCAGTGCCTGGATTAGCATCCCGAGGAGGGGTGTTTGTGTTTGCGATGGTGGGCAGGGACATGCACAGTCCCCAAGCTTGTGGCATCCAGAATCCTTACTCCTGTCCAAGAAGGACACGGTCTCCTTTGGGCCAAGGCCACAAGTCGAGGGCCAAGGGGGAGACAATGATTAAGGCTGGGGAATGGAACTGGAGGACACAACCAGGCCATGACCCCTGGACATTGGTAGTGTAAATAGTTACGGTTTGTGTGTACTGGACCCAAAATTGCATAAGGCAATTACCCCCACCAGGTTAATTCTAATTCAAATAAAGAGTGCATCCATTAAAACCCTAGATTTGTGTCCTTGTGCTCCCCGTTGCTGGCAGCAGCTGGAGATGCGGTGCTTTGAAGAGGCGCGTTCTGAAAGCCTGAAAAGTGAGGCTTTCAGAATGTGCTGGCAGCTTTTGGAATGAGCACGTCACTTCCGGAAGCGCGGGGAGTGCGTAAACATTCCCTGCATGGCTTTTCTCTCAACGTGGGGCTCAGGAGGTGCTTTTCAGCGCCTTGTTTAAAAGCGGTGTCAGTGTCATAACCTGCATGAAAGCAGAACTGCGAGGGATCAAGGAAACTGATACAGTCCAGATGTCCCTGCTGGGCCACTGCCCAGTCAATAACCTTCCCTGACTGACCCAAATAACCAAAATGTCGAAGTAAATTATGCAAAATCTGGAACTGGAATAGCAGAATAAGCAGATACACAAATATCCATTTCAGTTGCAAACATTGTTCTGATGTTGAGAAGGCTATCCAAAAATGCAAGTAATATGCACAAATATTAAATCCACTCTTTGTTTCAGCTTCAATTCCAAAATGCTAGAAGATATTGCTGGAGAAATCTTGAGAAATATTGCCAAAAATGGAAATATGCCACAGAGGACATCAGGCAGACGCTCAGAATCTCATCACACAAGCCTTACTTACTGAGTAGGTCTTACTCATATCATACCTAACCTTCTTCGGTCACTTTACACCAACCTGTGGGGTAGAAGAAAGAGGATTTTCCACAAAGTGATGGCATAACATGAAGGGAAGTCCCTAAACAGCCACTTAGCACTCTTATAGGTAAGTCATCTGAGCTGCTCAAACACAATTCAGGAGTGGAGAGAGGCTTGCCAATTGTGTTCTGCTAACTCAACACAAGGTAGGGTTGCCATATATGCAAACATTAGAGGGCACTTATGAGAAATATAGATTGAAGGGCTGCCTTGGATCCAATGCAGCCCTGAAACCTGTATTTCTCATAAGTACCCTCTAAAAATGTGCATATATAGCCACCTTCACTCAAGGGAAGAAGACACCTTTTCTCCCCATGAAGATGGGGCCATTAAGGCAAAAGAACAACAGGCATGAGTAAAGACTGTGCCCTTGAGTAATGGTGTAAGGATATAGGCTGCAGTATTACAGTACATTATTTTATTACCCTTTTTTATTATTCTAAATGCCTCAGAGAATAAAATGTATGTTTTTTAGGGTACTACTGGGTCGAAATGCAGGTATGACTGAATGGTTTCCATTCCTATTGATGTAGTTCTCATTGTCCTGAAGGCAATTTTACCTCACAGGACGTCGTTATTTGGAGGGGACCTACCATAATTAAAAATATGCTACAGATTAATCAGGTGCCTATGATTTTTGTTGTACATATTTATTTAACAGCATGGAAATGCATAGCAAAAATGTTTCTAAAAGGAGAAAACTGACAAGAGGGCAGTCTAGAACCCTCCAAATTTGAAATCAGTCAAATAACTTTACTCTCTCTGGTTCCTATATTCCAAAAAAAGTGGATTCCTGTACAGCATAACAACTAGTGGACCATTTTCCTAGAAGAGACACTGCTGCTCAAACATAAGATAGTGTCTCCACCTAGTGGCAAAATTTGGAACTGTTTTGTTTTTGGTTTTTCGGTTTGGTTTTTTAAAATGGTGGAGGGGAGAGAGCAATCTAGAGAAATTTTAAAATATATATGCACAACCTCTGTAAGGAATTTTCTGTCTTGGGCTTCCAGTCTGCATTAATTTTATTTTGAAAGCGCAATACAGGAAAACACAAAGAGGATTGTTAAAGAAATATTTATTAACTGACTATACTGAACCATCTTTGCATTCTCTGAAACAAATCTTATAAAAGATCCACTAAAGATCATCCTGTGAAGATTAGAAGCTGCCATTTTCACATTCCTGTAGACTTCCTGCATCAAACCACTTAGTTTTAGACCCCTTTTGAATTGCTTCTTAGCAGAGGCCAGTCTGATAAGCCACAGCACTCTAGACAGACTTTGACTCTGAGAGGTCAGAGGAACCAAAATCTTGGACGGGAGGGGAGGGGCCACTCATCATCATAGACACTTTAAATATCACCAAACCCCTTAACTGCTGAGCACTGTTCCCCAAATTCCCACCAAATCCCAGCCACTATTAGTCCTTCCCCAACCCACACTGGCCACTGTGCAGCAACACGATGCATTACTACATCTTGGGTAGCCTTATCCCCACTCCAGGGAGCCTTAACACACAATGTAGTGTATTATGGGCAGCCGCCAAATCTTCCCACCACCACGTAGCAGGGTGGACAGCTGGCTGCTACGTGCTGTGTCCTTGCAAACAGGCCATGGATGCAGTGCGTAGCAACCTTACCTAAAATGGGGTAAGGCTCGCAAAGGCGTGGTACCGTATGTTCCCGGTCGCCGTCTGCCCTGCCACGTGGCAAAGTCCGCTGTGAGGCTTTGAGTGGCAGTCATTCACTCCAGTCCCAAGCAGTCACGTCATGGCAGGGGGTCAGGATAGTCGTTGGGCCAGGGGAGGCAGGCGGTGTAGGGCTGGGCACCGGGTTGTGTGGTGGGCGCCTCGTCCTGCACCATGGAGAGAGATCCAGCAGTGGCCTGCCCAGCTTTCCCATGGGGCAGCTGACTGTCTGCCCTGCTTCCTGCACTGGCCCCACAGTGTGGTGACTGCGCTTGCCCACCATGAGGCCGCACGGGGATCAAGCTCTCCATAGCTCGTGTGTTTGCATCCAACATCACTGAGTGTTAACTAATATGTTATTGGTCCACTCTGGCCCCATGGGCCAGCACCAAACCCTGCCCCTCTGTTCTGGGCCCTCCAGATGTGGGCCCGGTTCAAACCCTGACTGGGGTTGACAGCCAGGGCAGAAATGTGGACCCGTAGTGAACTGGGCCCATGGTCTGGCCCCGGGAGCAATCCAGGTAGGCCAGAGCAGGCCAAACCAAGCGCATCGGTTCCTGCACCCACCCAGCCCAGCATGGGGGGTTATCGTGGCAACCAGACATGACTACCCATCATTGGCAGTCATGGCTGCCCATCATGGTGTGGGAGGGGCACTGGCTGCAGTGCAGGAGTGGAGCCAGCATGCCGTGCCTTGCTCCCCACCCCCCGTCCTTGGCCGGGTCAGGCCGCAGGTACGTGTGTTCCCGCTGCTGGAGCTAACCCAGTCGGGGATAGTCCTCCCCCACCCCCAGGCAAGATGGCAGCCACCCGTCACATTAGTTAGCACACCCACTGCTTCCAGGGGTGACTGGTGGATATTGAGGTTGAAGGGGCAGTAAGGCCGGCAGGCAATGGTGGGTGGAGCCAGGGCAATGTTGGGCGGAGCCAGGGCAACGGTGGGCGGCATAACCCAGCAGCAAGGAGTTCCAAGGGTTAATGTTGGATGGACATTACATTACTTAATCAAGCAATTTCAGTTAGGTTAGGCAGGTTATAATCACCTC
>QEPC01000373.1:1120766-1136675 GCA_003113815.1 Sphenodon punctatus
TTTAAATTGCCCGTGTGTCCTGCTCCTCCGGAGCCAGGACACGCAGGCAATTTAAAAGCTTTTTTTTAAAAAAAAAGTTCACAATCCCTGCCTTGCCGCTCTCCCCACCCCCCGCCGCTTTGAGCGGAAGATTGGGGGGGGAGTGGCAGTGGTAGGGAAGTAAATGGCTGAGGTTGGTGGTGCGCTGTTGAGAGCGCGCTGCCAGCCTTGTCCTGACCTGGACTCCACGTGCAACTGACGCAGGGAGCAGCGCGCATGCACGCTGCTCCCTGCCTCAACCGCCCGGCCCAAAGCTTCTCACCTGGGCGCTTGCATCAAGTGCCCAGGCGAGAAGTTCCAGTGCACCCATTAGGCGCAATGGAAGAAGACTAGCCCCTCCCTCCATAGCACATCCTATGCATGCTGTGGACTGAGGGGCTCAGCCACCCAAATCACGTTTTCAATAGAAAACGCGGTTTGGGCAGCTGAGCAGCTCAGCCTTTTTGTCCCTTCTGGGACCCACTCTCAGAGCAGCTAGAGCAGTGTGGGGGGACCTTCATGGGGTGGGGGGACCCTCAGAGGGGTGGGAGCAGGGGGGGAACCCTCAGGGGATAGAGTCTGACAGCAGCAGCCTCTGAAGCAGGTCAGAGGCTGCTGCTGCTGTCAGAAGAGGCGGCGCAGGGTTTTTGTTGTTTTTTTCATTGACGGTGCGGTGGGGGTCCCCCACGGTGCTAGCGGGGCAGTGCCCCAAACATCCTGGGGGGGAGCCGCCCCTGCTTGGGAGAGTGAATAGCAGTTTATAACACCTACCTCAAGGTGGTGGGAGTCAAGGAAGTTAGTCAAAGAGTTATTGTAGAACTGCTTTCCCCACTAAGGTATCTGACCTTGCCACTAGGTCCAAAGAGTAGTGTTTAGCGAATGTGTGAAGGGAAGACCATGTTGCAGCTTTACATATGTCGGTGATCAGGACACTTCGAAGGTTAACCAGGGTAGTGGCTACTGCTCTAGTCGAGTGGACTTGCAGATGACTAGGTTGTGTCTTCCCAACTTGATGATAACATCTCTGGATACAGAGAAGAATCCACTTTGAAAGTCTCTGGGAAGTGACCTTAACTCTGACTCGTTGTCCCCCATAGGAGATGAAGAGCGCATCGGAAGCTCTGACGTGTCTAGTTCTGTTGATGTAGAATGAGAGGGTCCTCTTTAAATCTAGAGTATGCAGAGCCTGCGCCAGATGGGAGGAGTGTGGTCTTGGGGAAAAAACTGGTAAGGATATAGTCTGGTTAAGATGAAAGGGGGAGACGATTTTGGGGATAAATGAAGGGTCAGTCCTGAGATCGACCTTGTTGTTGCAAAAACAAATGTAGGGTGGGGAGGCTCTGAGTGCTGCCAATTCACTAACTCTTTGGGCTGAAGTAATGGCCACTAAGAAGGCGGTTTTAATGGACAGGTTCTCCATAGAACAAAAAGCCATGGGTTCAAATGGAGGGCCCATTAATTTTGATAACACAAGATTTAGATCCCACTGTGGAGCTGGGTGGGTAATAGGTGTGAACATGTTGAGGAGACCCTTCCAGAAGGTCCTCGTTAAAGGGTGGGTGAACAGGGTCTCTGCACCAGCCGATGTGAGGTGAGACAATAGAGCAGCCAAGTGTACTTTAGTGGAGAAGATGGAGAGTCCAGATTCTTGAAGGAAGTACACCATCGAGAGAAGCAAGTCCACTTGGCTGTGTAACATGCCCTGGTCGAAGGGCGCTGAGAATTTAATAGGACAGTCACAACCTCTGGGGAAGTTCCATGACCTCGGTTGCAAATTCCTTGAGGGTCTGGAACCACATTTGCCTTGGCCAAAGAGGGGCTATGAGAATGATATGGGATCGATCGGGTTGGATCTTGTGGAGCACCTTGTGCAGCAAGGGCGTTGGGGGAAAGGCATAGAGGAATTCCCCACTCCAAGAGATCATGAAGGCATCGACATTGAGCCTGGCGCTAGACCCGCCCGGCTGCAGAAATTGGGCATCTATGTGTTTTCTGCAGTGGCGAAAAGGTCTATGGAAGGAGTACCCCAGATTTTGAAGATGTCGTCCAGAACGCTGTTGTTTAGGAACCACTCACTCATGGTGATTGGATAGCTGGCAGATGAGGTGATCTGCAACGGAATTCTCCTGGCCCGCCAGGTGTATCGCCTGAAGGTGAATGTCGTGTTTGATACTCCAAATCCAAATTGCCTCTGCTTCGAGCGAGAGGTACATAGATCGTGCCCCTCCCTGTTTGTTGAGGTACCACATGGTTGCAGTGTTGTCTGTGATAACCAAGATGTTCTTTCCCTTTATGTGTGCTACGAGGGCTCTGAGCGCCCAATGTATGACTCTTAATTCCAGCAGGTTTATGTGGAGCCGCCGTTCCTCTGGGGACCAGAGGCCATGAACTCTGAGGTGTGCCATGTGTACCCCCCAGCCTGTGAGGGAAGCATCTGTTGTGATGGAGGTGTCTATGTGCAGAAGTTCGAAGGGCATACCCTGGAGCACATGAGTCCGGTCTGTCCACCAACGAAGGCTGTGTAGGAGCTTGTTTGGCATAGTTACCTTCCTGTTGTGGGAGTGGAGGGCAGGCTAATATACCTGTTTGAGCCATTTCTGTAGAGGCCTCATGTAAAGCCTCACATAGGGAGTTACTGCTGTGGTGGATGCTAGGGAACCCTAGAGGCGGAGAAAGAAGCGTATAGTCCTGGTGCCGTGGGATTGTAGGCTCTCTATAACATGTTCGATATTGTCGAATCTGTCCTGAGGGAGATAAGCTCTGGACTGGTACGTGTCCAGAAGAGCTCCTATGAATTGTAGGCATCTTGTGGGGGTGAGATGTGATTTCTGTAGATTTACAAGCAATCCCAGGTTCTGTAAAAGTGACAGGGTTAACTGAATGTATCTCAGTAGACTGGATCTGGAGGAGGCTACTAGGAGTCAATTGTCTAGATAAGGATATACTTTGATGTTCATTTTTCTCAGATGGGCGGCGACGACAGCTACACACTTCGTGAAGACTCTCGGAACGGTGGAGAATGCGAAAGGGAGGACCGTGTACTGGAAGTGTTGGTCTCCTACAACGAAGCGTAAGTAACGTCTGTGAGAGGGTGTGATAGAAATGTGGAAGTAAGCATCCTTGAGATCAAGGGAGGATAACCAATCTCCTTGTTGTAAGCCCAGAAAAATAATAGGGAGGGAAGTCATATGGAATTTGTATCTTCTTATGTATTTGTTGAGAAGACTAAGATCCAGGATGGGTCTGAACCCTTCATCCTTTTTGGGGACTACAAAATAACTGTAGCAGAATCCAGTATTTTGCTCTGGAAGAGGAATTTCTTCTATGGCTCCTTTTAAGAGAAGCTTTTCAACTTCCAGAAGGATTTGAGTTTTGTAGGGGGAGCCCCGGTGGGGCAAGGGAGGGGAGTTGGGAGGAAGCATGTGGAACTGGATGGCATAGCCAGACCTAATTATTTCTCTGACCCAGCAGTCACGGGTGAGGGATGCCCATTGGTCGTAGAAGGACAGGAGACGGTTAAAGAAGGCGGGAAAAACCTTCTTCCCTCTCTTGCTCTGAGGTTGGCTAAAAATGATTTTTGGGAGGCTGCCCAGATAAAGAATTGGAAGAAGCTCTCCCTCTTCCCCTCTGTTTGTTAAATCTCCTTCGAGGCTGGGAGGAGGAGGGTTGGGATTGCTGGGATTGCAGGGAGAGACGCCTCCCCATCTGGAATGGGTAGGACGAGCATTGCTTGGGAATGTAGGAGTAAGGGGCAGGAGGTGGGTAGAATCTCTTCCTCATTGCCCTAATAACCCCAGCAGATCTAGCAGTTGGGCTAGTTTCCTTTATTTGCTTGAGGGTTTCATCCGTGGATGAAGCAAAGAGACCCTCACAGTCAAAAGGCAAATCCTTGATCCTAGTCTTATTTTCTGGGGTCAGAGCAGTGGATCTAAGCCAGGCGTATCTCCTAAGAGTTATGGCAGAGGCCATCCCTCTAATGTTACAGTCGGCAATGTGCATATTAGCCGTTAGTTGGAACTGGGATATTTGCATTCCCTCCTTCTGGATGGCAGCTATCTGATTAGGGTCAGTTGTTTTGCTCAGCTGAGACCAGAGCCAGTGTTGGTATCCGCACATAGCGGAGACATAATTAGAAGCCCTCAGGGATAATGTCTCAGAATAGAAGATCTTTCTCCCCAGGACATCCAAACGTCTCCCTTCCCTGTCGGATGGGGAAGTTTGAAGGCTCCCTGCTCTAGTCTTGTGTGAGGCTGCTGAGAGTTAAGAGGAGTGTGTTTGTAAAAAATATTTGCCCCTTCTTTGGGGATGGCATAAAGGGAGTCAGCCAGCTTGTTAATGGGAACAGCAGAAGAGGGTCTGGCCCACACCGAGGTGGAAGGTTCCATGAGCTGTTCAAACATGGGGAACATAACGTGGCCCGATTCCCCACTACCTAAGATGCCAAAAACAGGCCCTGACTGGGTCTTCCTGACCACCTTGGTGGGGAGTTTAGGCAGTGCTGAGACTAGTCTTTTCAGCATGGCCTGGAAGGCCTTCGTGTCCTCTGTAGCCAGGACAAGATTAGGTTCCGACACGGTATCCGGTGGAGGAGGAGAAATGGTCTTGTCCTCCTCTAGGATAGGTGAAGAGGAGGAGGATGAAGGAGATGCAGACCTTCCTGTTGAAGCCTCCAGATTGGGTGGAGGCTGCCCTGAAGCAGGATGATTGAAGGGAGGGTGCCCTAAGAGGGGGCTGAGGAAGGTGGTCCCCAGGGGCTGTGCTGACCTGTGACCAGTAGGTAGATTCACAGCTCGCTGCTCAGTTTCCTGTTCTTCAGGAATGGATGGAACCGCAGAGTGGAACCTTGGGGTGTGTGTGACCCCTTATGTCCTGTACCGGTGTCAGGTCCAGTGGTGGAAGAGTGACTGGTACCAATGAGACGTCTGCAGGAGGAGGTCTGGAGACTGTAGCAGTTGGAGGTGCACGGAGAGGAGCCAGCGGGATGTAGCCGCCTACGTGCAGTGGGGCAGTAGCGCTCGTATTAGGAGGGTGGCTCGCAAACTCCATGCTGTCAAAATCGACCCTGGATGGGTATGGCGGAGATCTGGTCCGAGAGCGGGAAGGGTACTGCCGACTTCTGGGATAGTCATAGTATCGACGGTATTGTGAGCCCTCGTAAGGGGAGCAGCAGGAGCAGGGAGAGTGCAACCTCTGGTCCCTGTGGTACCAGAGAGTTGTGTCTAGTAGCCTGGAAGGGGATCTTTCCGCATACCTGCTAGGTCTGTCTGACTGCAGGGTTCTATGCCTGGCAGTAGACCTGGATCTCGACTGCCTATGCCAGCGGTGCTCACTGTGGTGAGAAAAGGAGCAAGAATCCCAGTGTCGTTCCCAATGGGGAGGCAGCACCATCTCTCGAGGGTGAGTGGTAGGAATGGGCTGTGGAATGTTTACCTGTGGTACCGTAGGAATCGGTACAGGTACCGACGGTGTCGGAGGCAGTAGGGTCCATTCGGAATCGGAGAGAATAGTCTCTACATCCAAACTGTGGAGGGTTCCCTCTGCCTCGGTTCTCTTGCCCTTGTTCCTTTTCTTTCTTTCCTCGCCAGAGCGTTTGATGTTACGGTCCCTGGTGCAAGAGTCACTCTTAGAGTGGGAGGTGCTTCTGGCCATCAATGGTACCATTTCCGGAACCTCACTGGTCTCAGCACCCACGGTACTGGTAGTGCTCTGTGACTCTGACGGAGCTGCAGGCACCGTAGGCTCCAGATTCATCCTAGGCGTTGCTGAGTGCCCAGCGGGGAGCCTGAGAGGCCCCTCTTCACCACCCTGTAGAAGAGAATGAGAATATCCTGGAGTCGGAGAGCCCTAGCCCTTTTTGTCCTAGTGGAAAGGGCAGCACAGACCTTACAAGTGCGGGTGTTGTGGGTCTCTCTGAGACAGGCTGCACACTGGGAGTGCTGATCCCCACCTGTCCTACCATGTCCCACTGTGGCCCCTACAGTCGAACGGGAGTGCACTCTTGCAAATTCCATCTGATACCTTGTCCATGGGATCGGGGTGCACAGGAGGGCGTTTTCACTTGCTGCCCCAATTTTGTGGGACTCCCTTCCCCGGGAGGTTTGCTTGAGTGACCCTGAGCCTACGCATCTTCCGGAGGCGGTTTCAAAATTTTATTTAAGAAAGCATTTGGCAGGCGGAGATGGGGGCTGGTTTGGTTTTTTGATTGGGTTGTGGGGGTGGGGGGTGTTTTGAGGTGTGTGGAGGAGTTTTTATTGGGGTTTAGGGTTTGCTTGTTTTTTTTAAAAAAACTGCTTTTATATGCTTTTTATATATGTTTATGTGTATATATCTTGTTTTGTAAGCCACCCTGAGCCTTTGAGGGAAGGGCAGGATAAATAAATAAATAAATAACACTGAGTGTCTTGTTTTCTATCCTATTCTTTCATTTTCTTCCCAGAAGGGTGTTTGCATTTTGACCCTTTCTGCACAGATGTTTTCACTGAGCTCGGCTGTCCACAATGGCACCTAATTCTGACAGCCCATCAACCAGGTGCAGTGAACAAATGTGTACGCTGGGTGTTTATTGTACAACAAGAAGCAATGGAGCTAGGCTTTAAAATTAGCACTCCATTAAGGCAATTGTGAGATGTTCACACTTAATCTCTGTGCTATTGTTCTGTCTGGCAACAGCCTCAGCTACAACAGTGAATCTGTTTACGGTCTGAAGACTACCTGCACAAGTGAAAGAGAGAAAACGTGCGTGTGCGTGTGCGTGTGCGTGTGCGTGTGCGTGTGAAAACAGAGAGCTCAAACCTGGGATCTGGACAATTCTACAGAAGTCAATAACCTCCAAATCAATACAGTCCATGGAATTCTGCTAGGTTCTTACACCACTGAAATCTCATTCATTTTCAAATTGCTCATCTGGGGTGAAAGCCTGACCCCGTCAATGTGACCTTTGCAACCCTCAGAGCTAAATTCAGCCTCAATATTAATTGGCAAAACTCACACTAAAGTCAATGGGAGTCACTCAGTAGACCACAGCTTAATTTAGCTCTATATCTTTATAGAATCACAGGGCTGGAAGATGCCTCAAGAATCAACAAGCCCAGTCCCCTGCACTAACACAGGGCTTGCTGCTAGACCTATAAATGACCTCCAACAGGTATTTATCTTTGTATTAAAAACCTCCAGTTCCAAAATTTTCCTCAGGAATTTGTTTCCTTTCTAAATATCTGAAAAATATTACTATGAACCCTTTAGCCTTCATTTCTCAAGGCTAAACATACCCTGCTCCTTCAACCTCTTCTCATATGACTTGCATTCCAAATCCTTTAGCGAGAGAGAGGGTGGTTGCCATGTTGGTCCCAAATGTTGGTCCCACCCCACCCACCCTCTCCCCTACAAACCCTTCCCCTCCCCATCCCATTCCCACCTCTCAGCAAGGGGGTTGTCCCTATCCACCCTAACCCACTCCCCACACCCACACCCTCATATCACACCCACCTCACCCCCCCCAAACCCCTTAAAGCCACAAGTTAAAACAAGATAAAAGCCGCACCCCCCCAGTCCCGCTAAGGGCCACATGCTGAGTGCAGCACACAATGATGGGGCCAGCATGCGGTGGGTCCAGGCGCGGGCCCAGCAACAGCAGTGGCAGCGGCAGTATCGGCAGCGGCAGCAGCAAAGCTGGGTCGCACGAGGACAGATGTGGTGTCTGTCCAGCAGAAGGGCCCCTGGGCGCCCAGCCCAGCCAACGGCCCCAGCCAACGGCCAACACCCTTTGGGCGTCGCCCTTCTGGCTGGCGCCCACAGGGCCCCACCCTGGATGTTATTACCTGGGGGCAGGGGAGAGCAGAGTGGCAGTACGCCAGACAGCCCCTCTCCCCACAGCAACAGACACAGCTTCCACCAGTTTGCCTGACACCGACATCAGGCCCACCGCTCTCTGGAGCCCTTTTTCAATATTGGTGACGGGGTTACATTCACTACCCTCCAGTCCTCGGGTGCAGGGGCAGATTTTAGCGATAGGTTACAAATNATGGGGTGGGAGGTTGGGGGGGAGGGGGGACCTCCAGTGAGAGAGGTGGTTCCGGGGAAGGGTGGGTGGTTGGAGGGGGGAATGCTGGACCCCGGTGAGATG
This sequence comes from Sphenodon punctatus, assembly GCA_003113815.1. Lineage (NCBI taxonomy): Eukaryota > Metazoa > Chordata > Lepidosauria > Sphenodontia > Sphenodontidae > Sphenodon > Sphenodon punctatus. The sequence continues at coordinate 1,128,907 of QEPC01000373.1, forward strand.
GGGGGGCAGCATCTGGATAACAACTGGGGACTCCCTGTGAGAGGGGGAGTCCCAGGGAATGGGGGGGATGGGGGAGGTGGGGGGAGGGATATTTTGGGGAAAGGGGGTTCTCTGGGAATTCTGGGGGAGCAGTCGGTGGGAGAGGGTCAGAATGGTGTGGAAGGGGCGGGGACGGTATGGTCCACGGGGGTGTGTGGCTTGAGCTTCCAGGGGACCTAGGTCCCTTGTGGAGATCAAAAGAGCCTCCCCCCCACTTGAGGTGAAGGAGGAGCAGGATCTAAGGCCTGCCTGTGGGGGCTTGATGCTGCTAAATGCAAGGTCTGTGGCAAATAAGGCCCCGGTAATCCGGGACTTGATCCTGGATGAAGCTGCGAGCCTTGCATTTATTACGGAAACCTGACTGGACGAGGAGGTGGGGACAATTTTGGCCTATCTCATTCCAGCTGGGTATGCCGTGCAGCACCAGCCCCGCACTGGGGGCCGGGGTGGTGGTGTAGCTATGATTTTTAAAGAGACATGGCCTGTTAGGAGGTATCCAGTTCCGGAGATTCCAGGGAGACTCTCCATGTGGCCCTCCATGTGGTGTTTGATTTGGCTGGGGGCAATTTAGGGGTGCTGTTGGTGTACCGGGCCCCTTCCTGCCCAGTAGCATCCCTTGCTGCTCTAGCAGAGCTGGTCTCGGCGGTGGTGCTGAACTCCTCCAGGGCCTTGGTCCTGAGGGACTTCAATGTCCATGCCCATGCCGGCCTTGTGGGAGCAGAGCAAGAGTTCATGTCTGCCATGGCAATCATGGACTTGTCCCAAGTTATCAACTGCCCAACCCATGTGGGGGTACATACCCTCGACCTGGTGTTCTGTTCTGGCCTTGAGCCAGGTGATCCAGTAGTGGGGGATCTGAGGGTTATGTCCTTGTCATGGATGGATCATTACCTCCTACAGGCCAGTCTCTTAGAGCACCACCTCCAAAAGGGGAATGGACCAGTTAGGATGGTCCGCCCCCGGAGAATGATGGAACCTCAATGGTCCCAAGAGGCCCTGGGGGATTTAACCTTAGACCCTGATGGCTGCTCTGTTGATGAACTTGTCCGGGCATGGAATATCTTGCTCGGGGAGGCCATTGACAGGGTGGCTCTGAGACGTCTCCTATCCCTGTCTCATCACCGCAGGGCCCCCTGGTTTACTGAGGGGCTGCAGTGTCTGAAGCAGGTAGGTAGGCGACTGGAGCGATGCTGGTGTTGGACTCGTGTTGAATCCGACCGACTTCTCCATAGGGCCCATTTGCGATCCTATGTTGAGGCTGTGAGGATGGCAAAGAAAGAATTATTTTCCCCCCTCATAGCGTCTGCAAAGTCGCAGCCAGATGAACTGTTCTGGGTGGTGCAGGGGCTGGTCAGTCTGGCCTCCCTCCACCTGGACAGGGACTTGTCCCAGGCCCGCTGTGTGGAGTTTGCTATCTACTTTGCAGACAAGATTGCTCGGATCCAGAGCAACTTCGACACTGGATTAGAAACAGTGAGATGGAACATGAGGTAATGGAGGCCCCATCTAGTTCATCTTCTGGGCTGAGTTTCAGGAGATGATGCCAGCCGATGCTGTGGACATCCTGGGGTCTGTCAGAGCCACCAGTTGTGAATTAGATCCTTGCCTGTCCTGGTTGGTGAAAGCCTCCAGGGAGACATTGGGGACAGTGATGGCAGGGGTAATCAATGAGTCCTTTCGACAGGGGAGGTTGCCCCCCAGTCTCAAGGAGGCCGTGGTGTGCCCCCTGCTGAAGAAACCATCCTTGGATGTGGACACACTCGCCAGCTACTGACCTGTCTCTAACCTTCCCTTTTTAGGGAAGGTTATTGAACGAGCGGTGGCACTGCAACTCCAGGCTCATCTTGACAGCATCGGTTTCCTTGACCCATTTCAATCTGGGTTCGCCCCGGCTATGGTACAGAGACAGCGTTGGTGGCCTTGGTAGATGCAGGACGTTCAACACTTCTGCTCCTGCTAGATCTCTTGACCGCTTTTAACACAGTGGACCATGGACTGCTTTTGAGATGATTGCAAGCCCTGGGAGGTCTGGACAGGACTGTCCTCAGATGGTTCTGATCATTCCTTTCGGGGCGAAACCAGCGGGTTGTCCTGGGGGCTGAGTCTTCCAGCCCCCTGGCCCTGGATTGTGGCATTCCGCAAGGTTCAATTCTGTCTCCATTACTATTTAATGTATACATGCAGTCCTTGGGGGAGATCGTGAGAGGGTTTGGTGTGCGTTGCCACCAATACGCTGATGACACCCAGCTTTACCTCTCTTTTTCAACTGACCCAGGTCCTGCCATCTCAGCACTGTCCCAGTGTCTGGAGGCCATGGTGGATTGGTTATGGCAGAGCAGACTGAAGCTCAATTCTGATAAGATGGAGGTGATGGCGGTAGGTAGGGCGGGGGAGGTGCTGGCTCCCCTCATTGAGGGGGTCCACCCTCCTGTAGCCCAACAGGTTCGGAACCTGGGGGTGTTATTGGACTCAGGTCTCCGCCTGGATCGGCAGGTGGAGATGGTGGCAAAGGCTGCCTCCGCCAGCTGTATCTAGTGCAGAGGCTGCGTCCATACATTTCCAGACCTGGCCCCTGGCCACCCTCATCCATGCCTTCATCACCTCGAGGCTGGACTACTGTAACGCGCTCTACGTGGGGCTTCCCTTGATGCTGGCTTGGAGGTTGCAGCTAGTGCAGAATGCAGCGGCTCGTCTCCTCATGGGGATGAGTCGACGAGAGCATATTACTCCTGTGCTCTGTGCACTGCACTGGCTGCCTATAATGTACCGAGCCAGATTCAAGGTATTGGTTTTGGCCTATAAAGCCCTACACGTCTTGGCCCCAGATACCTCAGGGACCACCTCACCCTCCGCACCCCAGGGCAGCCCCTTTGGTCCGCCAGGGGCACCTTCTTGGAGGTCCCCCGCATAAGGCAGGAGGTCACAATGGAGAGGGCGTTGTCGGTGGCCAGGCCATGATTATGGAAATCCCTCCGGGAGGAAGCCCATCTGGCCTCACGTCTGTTGGCTTTCCGCTGAGCCTGAAAGACTTGGCTGTTCTCCCAGGCCTTCGGAGGAGGGGAGGGGTGGTGGGTTAATCGTGGGGGATGGGTGGTGGGGTTTTAGGTGTTTTTTTTAGATGTTTTTAAATTGTGTTAATGTTTTAAATTGTTTTTATTGGTGTTGTAAGCCGCCCCGAGATGCCATCGGCATGAGGGGGCGGCAAGTAAATGTAATAAAATTAATAAATTAAAATAAAATAAAATAAATATAGGAGATGGAGACGAAGTAGTTCAGATGGTCTCTTTTACTAGACAAACTACTGGGCCTCCAACCCTTTCTCATCTTTGTTGCTCTCCCCAACTCGTCTTCAGCTTGTCTGCATCCTTCCTAAAAACTGGTGATCAAAACTGGATGCAGTACTCCAGCTGAAGCCTAATTGGCATCAAATACAGCAGTATGTCTACTTCACAGGTGAGGAATCTCAGGCCCAGAGGTCGAATGCAACCCACAGCCAGTTTTTATGTAGTCCCTTTCCAGTTCCTGGATCTGGCCCATGAATCCAGTTCCTACCTCCAACCACTAATAAACGGAGCTGAGGGAAAGGGAGCAGAGATGAGGGAATGCACACAAGGATGGGGAACAAACCCATGGCACAAATCCATGATCTGGACCCTCCTTTTCTTGAGTACATCCCCTAGGCAACCTCATCCCCAGCTTCTATGCGGCCCTTGGAGCTTGTACTAATTTTCAAGATGGCTCACAGGAGGGAAAAGATTCCCCACCCCTGGTCTATTCTTGAATGTCACTGAATTGTACAACTTGCCTGGGTCTTCTGGACAGGGGACATCATTCACGTTGTTAGCCCGGCATGCTGAGAAGAGAACAGAGGCCTTTGCTTTCTGCTTGGCAAATCATTGCATGTAATATTTATTAGAGTAAGTTTTATTGTCGCTGTAGCTCTGTTTCTTGCATTCAGTACTTTTAATTTATTTTAAAGAGGGAAAAGTGCACAATTGTTTTTGTTCTACAGCCAAGACAACTTTACGGCTAGTCACATTGAGTAGGTCAGCAAAAAAAGAATAGCTTTTCAGTCTGAATGCAGTAGAAAGGGGTTTGAAGGCAAAGATTCAGACGATTTCATTTCAAGATTTGATCCTGGTTTTGTACTGACGACCCTAAAAAGAAAGGAGGATGAAGAAAAAGAATCTCCTTCAAATATTATGTTGGTTTTCCCTATGGCTGTGTAACCAAAGCACTTACAGAGATTCCTCTAATTGTCTTGTACTATTGCCTTTCTAAAGCTGATCAAAGTCTTAAGTTGTTGAGCACACAAAGCCAATTTGCAGACTCATGCAAATCCGTCTCCCTCAGGAGGCCATGAATCAAATACGTATCATTATGAATTTTAAAATTCTTTTCATATTTTAGTTGGAAATCTACCCTCATTCAGTTTGAATTAAAGATCCAACATCCAAAAATAAATAACTAAATGGAACAACATTAATTATTTAGAAGTGAATTAAAATCAAATGTGAACAATAATTAGCAGCAGACAATTGAAATCTTACTGTTTATTTCTGAAGCGCCATTTGAATGTGCAGATGTGGAAAGGTGAAGGGTTTTACTGCTTTGCTAGAGATTAAAGTCCTGCAGTCTGAATGCTTACCCAGTGCCTGGCTGTCGTTGGGGACTGGATGCGGGTGTGCTGATTGAAGCTGAATCCAGACAAGGCCAAGGTGATGATGGTTGACCGGCCGTGTGACCTGGGAGATGTGGGGACTCACTCCTGTTGTTGATGGGGTCTAGTCTCCCTTGCTCACTCAGAATTGCAGCCTTGGGTTGCTCTTGGATCCACTGCTGTGCCTGGATGGCCAGGTTGCGGTGGTGGCCACGAGTGCCTTTCACCAACTACATCTGGTGAGGAGGCGGAGACCATTGTTATCAGATTCAGATCTGGCCATCATCACTCATGTCTTCATAACCTCGAGGATGGACTACTCAACATGTGGCTGCCCTTTAAGACTGTTCAGAAGCAGCATAGAATCATAGAACCTTACGCCGCTTTTAAACGAGGGGCGCTGAAGCGCCTCCTGAACGCCGCATTAAAGCAAAGCCACCGGAAGTGACGTTCTCCCCGTTGCCGGTGGCGGTGGCGGCTGGCGACACGGAGCTTTGGAGCAGCGCGTCTGAAAGCCTGAAAATTGAAGTATTAAGAACGCGCCGCTCCAAAGCCCCGTGTCTCCAGCCGCCACCGGCAACGGGGAGAACATCACTTCCAGCGGCTTTGCTTTAACGCAGCGTTCAGGAGGCGCTTCAGCACCCCTCGTTTAAAAGCAGCCTTAGAGGTAGAAGGATCATAAGAGGTCATCTAGTCCAACCCCCTGCTCAATGCAGGAAATCCACAGCTACAGCATCCCTGACAGATTGTCATCCAGCCTCTGTTTGAAAACCTCCAGTGAAAGAGCTGAAATCTGCTTTCTTGTTATTTGAGTCCATTGGTTCTAGTCCTGCCCTCAGGAGCAAGAGAGAACAAGTCTGCTCCATCTTCTATGTGACAGCCCTTCAGATATTTGAAGACAGTCATTACGTCTCCTCTTAGTCTTCTCTTCTCCAGGCTAAACATACCCAGTTCCTTCAACCTTTCCACATAGCACTTGGTTTCCAGACCCCTGATCATCTTTGTCACTCTCCTCTGAACCTGTCCCAATTTGTCAATGTTCTTCTTAAAATGCGGTGCCCAGAACTGGACACAGTACTCCAGATGAGGTCTGACCAGTGCAGAAGAGAGTGAAACTATTACTTCTCGTGACCTGGATACGATGCTTCCGTTAATGCAGCCTAAAATTGCATTAGCCTTTTTAGCAGCTGCATCACACTGCTGACTTGTGTTCAGCTTGTGATCAACTACAATCCCCAGATCCTTTTCACATGTACTGCTGCCAAGCCAGACTTGTACATTTGATTTTTCTTACCTAAATGCAGAACTTTACATTTATCTCTGTTGAATTTCATTTTGTTAGTTTTGGCCCAGCTTTCCATCCTGTCAAGATAATTTTGAATCTTATTTATTTTTATACCACCCCCTCCTGCCAAATGGCAACTCGGCGCGGTGAATACAACACAATAAAAATATGAAATACAATATATAAAATTATATAATAAAAATTAACAACAAGAGGCCTGAACAAATCCTAAAAAAAAACTAATTCGAAACCACCCACCCTCCCCTTCCCCCTCACCAAATGCCTGGCGAAACAGCCAGGTCTTACAATGTCTACCGAAGGAGGGGAGATACGGAGAGAGGCGAATCTCCACTGGAAGAGTTCCATAGCCGTGGTATGGCCACCAACCCCTGCCAGCAATGGCCCCAACGTCTCCGGCTGGCTTTCACCAGTCAAGATGGGCAGGGTTCAAGTTCACAGATGGTGGCCTGCATGGCCCCCAGCAACTCCACCGCATCGGTGGATGACACCCGCTGAAACTGATCTCACAAAATTGGACCAGACAGAGCATTCATAACCTCAGATACAGCTGCTGCATTAAATGCGGCATCGAAATCGTGGTGGATACAAGCAATTTTACCCGCAAAATAGTCAATAAACATGTCACAGCAAGCACTGAATGGCTCCAGTTCCAGGCAGAGGGAGGCTGGACCGACCAACCCCTTCACCACCCAGAAAGGCTCAGCTGGACATGACTTTGTGGATGCTATGATGGTAGCAAAGAAACTCTGCTTTGCTGCCCACATAGCCACAACATAGGCTTTTAACACAGCTCTGTGCTGCAATCGGTCGGCGTGAGTATGAGTACAGCGCCACTGTCACTCTAACCATCTCCCCTCCGCTTCAGCTGATGCAGGTCCTCTTTAAACCATGGGACCCTGCGTTGCTTATGCTTGGGGAGCAGACGCCTGGGAGTCGTTCGGTCGATGGCCTCCACCAACAAGGTTTTCCAAAAGGTAACAAGGTCATCAAGCGCTCGCCCATCGAAGTTAGAAGGTATATCCCCCAGAGCATTCCAGAACCAATCTGGTTCCATAAGTCTCCGGGGGCAAACCATACAAATAGGTTCCACATCCTGCCGGGGGTAGATGTGCATAAGGAGCCTAGACTGCAGGAGATAATGGTCTGTCCAGGGGCAAATTGGCCATTGGGAGGATTCCTGGTGGGTCGGGCCAGTTGGGAGGGCCGGTCCTGCCTTCTGGGTTTTTTGGGGTTTTTAAAAAATAATTGTCAGTCCCGACCCCCCCATTGGGTTGGGTCAGGATGGGGGGACTCGAGAGGCCAGCCCGTTCCAGGCCGCTGTGGCCTGAAACAGGCCGGCCTCCTCAAGTCCCCCCCCCTCACACCCTCTGGCCCCTTCTCACTCCCCCCCTGCCTCAGAAGTACTATAAAAGCAACTTCCGGGAGGGAGGGTAAAGACTCATGGCCAGAGGTGTGTGAGCAGGCAGCAGCGGCACCAGCAGCTCCGGCAGCAGCAGTGGCTCCAGTGGTGGCTCCAGTGGCAGCTCCTGCAGCAGCGGTGGCTCCAGCAGAGGCACCAGCAGTGGATCCAGTGGCAGTGGCAGCTCCAGCGGTGGCTCCAGCGGCACCAGCGGTGGTGAGGGAGCAGAGTGACACCAGTGAGTCACAAGGGAGAAGTCAGGTGAGTGCGGGCGCCTGCTAGGACCTGCTGGCCTGGGGGGGCTTGGGCCTCCTGGGGAGGGTGGGGGGACTGGGGGAATCTTGGGCCTCCTGGGGGGACTGGGG
>QEPC01000373.1:1154823-1169027 GCA_003113815.1 Sphenodon punctatus
ATCACTGGTCTTGCAAGACATGATGATGTGGTTGGGAGTTTGTGAAAGTCATGTGAGATTATTTCCCACACAGCCTACCTGGCTATTTCTAGAGATCCTGCCTACTGGATCAGTACAGAGAACTCAGAGCTTTGGTACAATAGTTACATGCATTTTCAAATATGGTCATTGGTTCCAGTATATTAATTCTCATAGTATATTGCATACAATCAAATCGCAACAGCGGGACCGTGCTGGAATTGGTGGAACGGTCTTGGACTGGTTTTGTTCATTCTTGGCCGGGAGAACTCATCGGGTGGTCTTGGGGGAGTGTACGTCTTCCCCCCGGGACCTCATGTGTGGAGTCCCGCAGGGTGCCATTCTGTCCTCCCTCTTGTTTAACATCTATATGCAACCATTAGGAGAGATCGTGAGGGGGTCTCAGCGCATGCAGTGTCATCAGTATGCTGATGACACTCAGCTCTACCTCTCCTTTTCCAGCGACCCAGACCATGCAGTCTCCTTATTCTCCCAGTGCCTGTCAGCTGTGGGGACATGGATGAGGTCGAGCCATCTGCAATTGAATCCTGACAAGGCGGAGGTGATGTTGGTGGGCGAGGGCTTGGGGGACCTGGGGGTGGTTGGATCTCCTCTTGTTGGGGGGGTTCACCCTCCCAAGGTCTCTCAAGTACGGAGTCTGGGTGTGCTCCTCGATTCACGGCTCAGCCTGGAATCTCAGGTTGTGGCCATGGCGAGGAGTGCGTTTCGGCAGTTATATCTTGTCCGGCGGCTTCGGCCGTATCTCTCAGACTCCAACCTTGCCACTGTCATCCATGTCTTTATCACCTCAAGGCTGGATTACTGCAACGCACTCTACGTGGGGCTGCCCAAGAAGCTGGTCCAGAGGCTGCAGCTGGTGCAGAATGCTGCGGCCCATCTCCTTACGGGGGTGGGTCGCAGGGAGCACATGACACCAGTGTTCTGGGCTTTGCACTGGCTGCCTATAAAGTACCAGGCCCGGTTCAAGGTGCTGGTTTTAACCTTTAAAGCGCCTCACAGCCTGGGCCCTGTTTATCTGCAGGACCGCCTCACTCCCCATGTGCCCGTGCGACCCTTGAGATCATCCGTGAGAGTCTTTTTGGAGGTTCCCCCGGCGAGGCGGGTGGCCACCGATGTTAGATTTTTTTCGGTGGCCACCCCGTGGGGGTGGGGTTTTTTCCCACATATTGTAATTTTAAATTATTTTAATTTTTTTTATATTTTTATTGAATGTTGTTCGCCGCCCTGGGCTGCCCTGAGGGCAGGAGGGACGGGATATCAATTTTAAATAAATAAATAAATAAATAAATATTAAATATTGTATATTATCATAGAGGTGATATTAATATTATGCCTATAACAAGTTTCCATGGACAGGCACAGGGATGTATTTATTTTTGTGTTTAAATTTATATGCTGCCCTTCCCAGAGGCTCAGGGTGGCCATCCCCATTATCTATGTGACCCTTGGAGCTTGTACTAATTTTCAAAGAGGTCCTTGGGAGGGAAGAATTTCCACGCCCCTGCACTGTAGAGTGGTCAGAGGTATTCTCATGCACAAATTATTCATTTTTTAAATAAAATACAACCTGAGATAGAGAACTGAATTTGCTGGCCTCAGCCCAGCGTCTAGACTAGGGGATGCATGTCCCACCATAAACCTCACTGTCCCAGTTAGCACTAATTACCATTCACATCCAGGACCTAACCTTTACGACAACAACCTTGCTTACCTATAAGTGCATCTCTACCTTGTGTGCATAAGTGGCCAGCCAGTCGTCCTTTCTATCTGCATGGGCATCTCACTGTCATAGGCCAGGAGCCTTCCAAAACTCCCCATTCCTTCTTAAATTTCACTCTGAAAGCCCAGCTTAATCATTAGCATTTATTATACTCAGTTTTGTTTTGCCCACTACCTGCCAGCAGATGGTGCTACAGGACTGCTGAAAAGTATCTCACTATACTAGGCTACCAGCTAGACTTCTTAGTCTGTTCTGCATGTTGCTTACAAGAACCATGATACTTCGGGTGCAAATATTTATTTACCTTTTACAGCCATGAAGTAACATAAAATCTAAAACTTCCAAGGCACCTAACAGAACACATTCAACAAGAAAAAAACAACCACCCAAATTCAAGACCAATTCAATATCTTGCAGAATAAGCATGATGATAATCTAGCAGTGCATACGTCAGTAGCAGGCTGGCTTAACTCTGAACAAAACTATGGCATCATTAAGGACATCTTTCAATCAAGGCCCTGTGTTCACTGCATCTTCCCCAATGGGAACAGACAATTCAATGACAACGCTTGTTCAATGACAGCACATTGCATCACTGACTGTAACTGAAGTCATTTTGACTTCTTGAATTACAGGTGGACAACTTCTGTTGGTGAAAATATTCAAGAGTAGTCCAAAAGCTTGCACATTCTCACCAAGAGAAGTTGGTCCAATAAAAGATCTTATCTGAACTTCTTTGTCTCCAGGTGAGGGAAAGTAGCACAGAAATTATGTGCTAAATTTTCACATACCTGACTCAAAATGGTGCTTGGAAGTTTTGTGCAAGCAAACCGGTATTATACTATTTGTGCATGTGAAGCAGATGGCTAGAACGTATAGCTTCCTGATGCAGGCAGGCAGATGAGAAATTTGCTTGTGAAAATGTCTGACTGAACTTCCTAGTACAATTTCAGATCCTTCCTTGAGAACAGTTTGAAAATGTTATGCTTTTTTCATCAGTTTTTGAGTTCATAAATCTCAACTGACAGCATAATGGGAAGCAAGAGTTAGGAATATTTATTTATTTATTTTATAAATGTTTACCCCGCCCCTCCTGCAACACAGCTCGGAGGAATATCAGGAGGGACTGATCATCAGAGGCTGTGGTGGCTCCTTATTAAATACAGCACATTCTTATAAAAACAATGGGTAAAAACAGACGTGCAGCTGGTGGAACTGCTCTCTGAGCTGCCCGGGGGCAGAAAAATGCAGGTGACATGGCCCGGGTCAGATCAGGGCACTGACCTAATATAACCGCTGCCCACACGGCCTGGATAGGTCCCGGAGCACAACAAATGGGCAGGTGGGTGGCCCGGTCCGCACAGTGCTCCCAGCACCCCACACTCCGCTATGACAGGCAGCCACGGTGGCCAATGAGGCATCGCCATGACTATCGGCCATAGCAGGCCACAAAAGATGTGCTAGGCTGCTGTGGTCTGCTTTGTGGCCATCAGGTGGGCTTTAGCGCAGGCTATGACCTCAGAGATTTTCCCAGGGCAATTCCAGGCCAACATCTGACGGTACCTGCACACATGTGCCAAAGCAGCCCAAGGTCATGTCTGTTTTACCCAATAAGTGCTATTAATTGCACCAGCATTTTCCCAGCAAGGGGCGGGGGGGTCATACCTGGTCTTCCACTGTTCCTATCTATTTAATTTAGTGTCCCATCCTTGGACTAGGAACTAGACTTTCCTTAGTGCATGCTAGCTCCAGGTAATTTGGATATGGAAAAACAGACTCACTATGAGATCACCAACGCCTCCTGGGGGAACTCTACACACAGCACTTCAAGAAAGATGTTGACAAATTGGAGCGAACTGAGAGGTGAGCAGCAAAGATGATAAAGGGGCTAGAATGCAAAGCCATATCAGGAAAGGCTGAAAGAAATGGGACATTTAGACTAGAGAAAAGACTAAGGAAAGACATGATGGGCAGTTTCAATCGTCATTTGAGATCATAACCCCATTAACAGATGGAACGGGACCCCACTGATCCCACAGTAGCAATAGCCTTCAGCAACGGACTTAGCTGCTGGACTGCCAAGGAAAAAACTTCAGTCAGCACCAAATTTAAAGCCCTCCCTATAAGAATTATGGAGATAAACCAAATCTGTAGTGTACTACTTGGACCAGGAGGTAGGGGCAGGCCCCTGGTTCAAGTCTCACCTCATACTTAGTCATGAACACATTGGGTATCCTTGAGTCAGCCACAGATCTCTCAGCCTAACCTACGTCACAGGATTGTTGTGAGGATTAAAAGTTGAGTTAGTTAGTTAATGTTACAGTTAATAAGCCAAAGAATTGTAAGCCACCCTGAGGCTAAGGGATAGGGTGGAATAAAAACATTTAAATAAATAAATAAATAAATAAAATTCAAGATTAACAACTAACTTGGGATCTTTTCCTCTCATAGGCCAATTTGAAAATGAGTACAAGCTCTCCAAGCGGGATAGGAGTTTGGGGCAAAGGCCATGAAACCCCTGCCTATCCTTGAGTGCATGCCCCATCTCTGGTCCCTTCCCCTGAGCTAACTCCTTCAGTGCTTGAGGATAGCGGCTGGATCCACAGGTCAGATCCAGGAATTGGAGGGCACCAAAATATTAAGCAACTATGATCCTCATTTACCCCATGGGCTGCAGGTTCCTCATCCATGAACTAACCACACATTAAATTTCACACAAATAGGTTATTTCTGCAGGAAGCTTTTAAAGGTATCCTAACACCTGTCATTAGGACTCACTATCCGATGTCCTTATAATGGCAAAATTAACACTTTATCTAATTACATGGTCTTCAGCTGAGTATTTTTATATTGCACTTTGTTCTTTGCAACACATCAAAGTTGTCTGTTTAATGAATTAAACCTTGCATTTACGATTCCTAGGAGGTAGGCAAGTGTTGTTTTGCTTATTGAGGGTAAAAACAAATGAGATAGCAGTCAGCCAGATCCCCACCCCACCCCACCCTGGGGAGGGCCAGCACAGCCATGCCACCACACGTTGGGCCAGTGGGGAGAACTGAACAAACATGCAGCCTCCTGAGCAGCCGCTACACCTCCCGTGGGGCCTCAAGTTGGGCTGAGCAGCCGCCACACCTCCCGTAGGGCCTCAGGTTGGGCTGAGCAGCCGCTACACCTCCCGTGGGGCCTCAGGTTGGGCTGAGGAACCAAAACCCAAGAGCAGGAATCCAGCCCAGGAGAAGCAGCTGCCATTAGCTGGAAGTAGGATCAGGCCCAAAAGCAGACATGCTGGCCTGCAGCAGCCAAGAGAAGTGATCCCAGGTGGAGAGGCTGCTACTGCAGCCAGGGAGACCCCAGGCAGAGAGGTGGCTGGAGCAGTTGAGGAAACCCCAGAAGAAGCTGCAGCAGCCTCTCCGCCTGGGGTCTCACCAACTGCAGCCTCTCGGCCTAGGTTTGTCAGCCCCAGCCATCGGGGGCATCCATGGAGACAGCTGCGGGGCTCCAGAGAGCCATGGAGAACCACCCCTCACATCCCTGCTCAAGCCGCAGCGGTGCCACCGCTTGAAACTGACACAGCGCCCCGAGCAGCCATGTTGCCACATCTGGTTGCTGAGGCAACCAACACCAGCGCCAATCCTGCGGAGTCCCAGCCTTCAACCTCACCCAGTGTGAGGTCATCACTGGAGCCCATGCAGCACTCCGCACGGCTCCAGGCACATCAGAGGGCAGAGCCTGGAATACAAACACCGGCACTGTGAGACACACAGCGCCGGTAATCAGAACCTGAGAAGCTGGCCCCCGAAAGCTACGTGACTTGTTCCTATCTTCCCTTTACCTTGTTTGCCTTCACTGTTGTTTTTGTCGTTGCCTTTACCCTTCCCCTACTCTTGCCCTAGGCCTTGGCCTTGACCTTACCCCTGTCTCGCTCTTGTCTTGCCCTTGCCCTTGCCCTTCCCTTGCTATCGTGTGAGAGTGACAGGATAGTTGCGCCCCCGTGTGCCTGTTCCCTACGGTTGCATGTATGAGTGAGTGGTGGCTGGGAAGAGTGCAAGCCCCTCCCCCCATTCCTGGGGTTCGTTCCTTCCCTCCCCAGAGAGTGATAGCTCTCTTTGTCCTTCCCCCCCCCAGGCCTGGTCCCCTATCCCTGAAATCCTCCACGACTACCTCACTTGTCCCCCCTGTCCAAGTGTGCGGTATGAGGCCATTCTCTCACGAAAGAGCTCTGCGCCCTAGGATGATAGGGGCCTGGTCCCTTTGAGATCACAAGGGCCACACCACTGTCCTGACAGGCATTACCTCCCAAGGGGCTTCCCGCAGAGTGTGGGCTCGGTGATCTTGTGTGAGTGCGTGGGATCCTACCTACCCTTCCTACTCCCCCTCCCAGTGACAGAATTACTGGCACCAAACCCTGTTCCCCCTCCCTAGAGCATTTCAGGATGGACTTGGCCAAGGAGGTGGGAGAGTTAGTACGAGCCGTGAAGTCTTCCGTCATGGAAGTGAAGAACTTGCAGACCAAACACACTGCATTGACAGCCACGGTGGCGGGGGAACGGGACAGAGCTGACCCCGTGGGGACACCCTCCTCCCCAGCCCCTGAGGCTCCACCCCTCCACCCCCCGCTGGTGCTTCAGCACCGCAGGAACCTAGGGGCCCCAAAATTTATTTTTGGGGTTTCATGACCCTCTGTAAAACAAGGCCAAATTGTGGTCCCTCTGTAAATTAACTTTTATGATGCAGCTGACCACCTACTCCCCCAACCGTGCAACCAGCTAGGAGCCTCTCGAGGACCCCTGACATCTGAGGAAAGAGACAGAAGGTGATGGTCTAGGTCATGCTACTATTGTGGGGAACCTTCCGACTTTGTTCATGAGTGTCCTTCTTTATCCGTGCCCCGTCGAAGACAGGGAAATCCAAGAGCCAGGATGGACAGGGGTCATCTCGGCCATAAGACAAATCCCCACAGTCCCCATGAACCAGCAACCCCACCTCCGGATTCCCCTCACCCTGACCCTCAATTCTCGAAGGTCCCTTATAGTATGGGCCCTCAGACTCCAGAGTGTCCAGCAACTTCATGGATGCAGGATTGATCCGCTCCCGGGCACTGGAGATAGAACCAAAAAAATGTCCGGAGCCCATACACTCCATAGATGGTTCTCCCTTAATCTCAGGCCCCATCACAATGTAGACAGTCCCCTTGCACTGTGTGATTGGGCAACATCAAGAGCAGATCATTTTTGATGTAGTGTGCACCCCCTTATTCTTCGTGGTTCTGGGTTTGCCCTGGCTCTGTCAACACGATCCCCACATCTCCTGGAAGCAAAAACAGATCCGATTTACCTCTCTGTATTGCTCGCAAGTCTGCTAACACCCCATGCTGAGTCCAGGTGAGGACTTAACAGCATGTGGAAGTACCACCGAACCCAGCTTACCAAAGGAATACGCCGACTACACGGATGTATTTAGAAAAACCCAAGCAGCAGCACTGCCGCCACATCGCCCGTATGACTGCCCTATCAACTTAATCCCGGGAACCGAACCCCCGTTCGGGCATATCTATGCCTTGTCAACCCCAGAGTTAGGGGCCCTTCATTCATATCTGGAAGAAAGCTTGCGAAACGGGTTCATTCGGCACTCTTGCTCCCCCGCCGGAGCCCCCATCTTCTTCATATCCAAAAAGGATGGGGGATTTAGGCCCTGCATCAACTAACGGGGCCTGAATAACATCACCATCAAGAACCGCTATCCACTTCCTCTTATTCCGGAACTCTTAAACCGCCTTCAGGGAGTACACATCTACACCAAGTTAGGTCTTCGGGGAGCCTATAACTTGGTACGAGTACAATAAATGGAAAACTGCCTTCCATACGCAGTATGGGCACTTTGAGTACCTGGTGATGCCGTTTGGCCTCACCAATGCTCTAGCCATGTTTCAGCACCTTATCAATGACATTTTTTGAGACATTTTGGACATCTTTGTTATTGCATATATTGACGATATAATGATTTACTCAGCCTCGCTGGATCAACATGTACAACATGTTTGATGAGTGCTCCAATGCTTATGAACCCATATACTATATTGTAAAAAAGAAAAATGTGCCTTCCATATAACAACAGTGGAGTTCCTCGGTTTCATCATCAGCCCAGCGGGAATCGAGATGGATGGCCGAAAAATCAAAGTAATCCAGCAATGACCGCTGCCAAAAGCAGTAAAACCCCTTCAACAATTCCTGGGAAGTACGAACTACTACTGCCACTACATCCCTAATTATGCAGAGATCACTTACTCGATTCCTCAAGAAAAATCAGGATTATATTTGGGGACCTGAACAGCAACATAGTTGTACATACCTCAAGGAAGTCTTTATGACCGCACCCCTACTCCAGCACCCAAACTTCCAAAAACCTTTCCACGTGGAGACAGACGCATCCAGCGGCACCATCGGAGCACTACTATTGCAAGAAACCGAAACCCATGAGAAACGATTACCATGTGTCTACTATTTCCGGCAACTAACCTCAGCCGAGCAAAATTACACCATATTCAACCAAGAACTCTTAACCATTAAGGCGGCTTTCGAGACCTGGAGACACTATCTAGAAAGAACACGATATCCAGTAACCGTAGCCACCGATCATAAAAACTTGACCTTCCTTCAAACTGCCCAGATCACTAACGCTCAACATGTGCGGTGGGCTTTGTTCTTCGCTCATTTAAATTAAACGTCCTCGCGGACGCCCTATCACAGTATTATGAAGGATGCAACATGGATCTGCGACTACATGGACCTATATTGGAATGGAAGGTCTTCGCAGCAACGTATCTGCAACTCGAACAGCTCAAACAAGCTACTGCCAAGGAACTTATAGCCACAAAAGACCCCTCTTATGTCAAAGACAATGGATTACTTAATCAACAAGGCCAAATTGTGGTCCCTCCATCCTGTCAACCACACATCCTTTGGTCTCACCGTGATGCCCCGTTAGCTGGCCACCCGGGACAAGAATGCACTTACCAACTGATCCAGAGATCCTTTTGGTGGCCCACTTTATCCCAAGACGTGCAAGGCTGTGCCACATGTGCCTGCACAAAAGACCCCAGGAAGGCCCCACTGGGTCTACTTCAGCTTTCTACCCAGCCTCAAGGCCCTTGGCAATGAATAGGTGTTGACTTTATTGTAGAACTCCTCTTGTCCCCAGGGGCATAGCTACCATTGGACAAACAGGGGCATTCGTCCCGGGGCCCCTACTGGGTGGGGGCCAAATATCCAAGGTAGCTAAGGCACCCTCCCCCCCCCCTTTTTTTCCTTTTTTAAATTGCCACCTGAACTGGGTGGGGGCCCTTCCAGCTGCTGCGTGGGCCCCCTCCCTGCCTGCAGTTGCAACATTGTGTCTGACACAATGTTGCAGCTGCAGGCAGGCAGGGGCCCCATGCAGCAGTCTGCATTGGATAGGGTGACAATACCTCCCCTTTAAAAAAGGACGCTTATGAAAAATACATGTTGCAGGGCTGCATTGGAAGCAATGCAGCTCTGCAACATGTATTTTTCATAAGTGTCTTCTTTTGAAGGGGAGGTATAGCCACCCTAGCATCAGGTCAGGTCACACTCACAAGCCTCGCAGCTCGACTTGCACCCTTGGTGCCGCATCGCGAAGGAGTAGTCCTCCTCACCCTTCTGGACCCGGTCCAGGCAGGGCTGGCTTGAGGGAGGCCCAGCCCATGCAGGAAGGTGCCTAGCGGTGACTTCAACTGAGTGGAACCGTCGCTGGGCACCTTCCTGCTCCGGTGCTTCCCATATCGAGCTGGCCCAGTCTGCCTGACCAGCCCCCGGCCTCCAGGACTGGTCGGGCGGGCTGGAGCAGGAATGGCACTGCTGCTGCTAGCTACGCTTGGCCCCAGCGACGGATGGGCCCAGCAGCAGGCCACCAGCAGCATGCCACAGACTCTGCAGAGAGAGAGTAAGTCCCAAGCACCAGCAGCCCAGCACCCCTAGACCAGCCAAGTTTGGAGGCGACCCTAGACCAGCCGGTGGCTTCACCACCAGCAGGAAAAAAAGAGGGGAGGGGCCCATGGACATTTCTTGTCCCTGAGCCTATCCCAAGCTAGCTACACTCCTGTTTGTCCCGAGGCTATAACACCGTGGATCACTTTTTTTGTCGTGGTGGATCACTTTACTAAAATGGCCTACTGTCTGCTCACTGAAGAGCCTTACTGTTCCTCCGGCATGTAGTAAAACTACATGGGTGGCCTAAAGAGCTCATCAGCAACAGAGGATCCCAATTTGTGTCCCATTTCTGGGTGGCCTTGTTTAGGTCTTACACATCAGTTTAAAACCCACTACTGCCTATGGGCACTCATGAACTACCCCACACACAAGTCCCAGCGGCTGGGGCGCTCGCATGCCACATTCAGGAAACATGGGTCCTGGCCAAACAGGTCCTTGACAAGTCCCGACAATGGTATAAACAGAATGCCAACAAACATTGAAGGAGTGCCCACACTGCAACCCAGAGCCCTTGTCTGGGTCAACCGCAGGCACAATGCGTCTGCACATCCATCAGCGAAACTTGTTCATAGATACATCGGACCATTCCCTGTACAGAATCAAGTAAATGATGTAACATACACAGTCCAGCTGCCACCCCGCCTCTGAATCCACCCAACATTTCATGTATCTTTATTTTTAAAAGGCTGTAGACCCAGTGCAGCTTGAATCAGCCCGAGATGTCGGGACCTGTCGTCATCTCCGACCTTGGTCCTGAATACGAAGTTCATGCCACATTGGATTCGAAGATGTAACGAGGACGGTTGCACTATCTTGTCGATTGGTTGGGCTATGACCCCGAAGAGTGGTCCTTGGAACCCGCAACCAGCATCTTGGCTCCTCGCCTCCTCCGTGCTTTCCATCGTCGTCATCCAGAGAAACCAGGCCCTCTTTGGCCCCTTGGAAGGGGGGCTCGAGGGGGAGGTATTGTCAGCCCGTCATCAGGTGCATCTGTGGAGACAGCTGTGGGGCTCCAGAGGGCCACGGAGAACTGCCCCCTGCATTCCTGCTCAAGCTGTGGTGCTGCCGCTGCTTGAAACTGACACGGCACCCTGAGCAGCAGTGTTGCCACGTCCGGTTGCTGAGACAACCAACATCGGCGCCGATCCTGCAGAGTCCCAGCCTTCAACCTCACGCCATGTGAGGTCATCACTGGAGCCCGTGCAGTGCTCCGTATAGCTCCAGGCACGTCAGGGGGCGGAGCCTGGACTACAAACACCGGCACTGCGAGACACACAGCGCCGGTAATCAGAGCCTTAGAAGCTGGCCCCCGAAAGTGACTTGTTCCTATCTTGCCTTTACCTTGTTTGCCTTCGTCCTTGTCTTTGTCATTGCCTTTACCCTCTCCCTTGTCTGTGCCCCTACTCTTGCCCTAGGCCTTGTACTTGGCCCTGGCCTTGACCTTACCCATCTCGCCCTTGTCTTGCCTTGCCCTTCCCTTGCTATCGTGTGAGAGTGAGTGACAGGATAGTTGCACCCCCGTGTGCCTGTTTCCTACGGTTGTGTGTGTGTGTAAGTGGTGACTGGGAAGAGTGCAAGCCCCTCCCCCTGTTCCCGGAGAGTGAGAGCCCTCTTTGCCCTTCCCCCCCGGGCCTGGTCCCCTATCCCTGCACTCCTCCACGACTACCTCACTTCTCCCCGGTCTCCCCCTTGGCCATGTAAGTGTGTGGTGAGGCCGTTCTCTCACGAAAGTGGTCTGCACCCTAGGATGATAGGAGCCTGGTCTCTTTGAGATCACAAGGGCCACAACACTATCCTGACTGGCATTACCTCCAAGGGGGCTTCCCGCAGAGTGTGGGCTCGGTGATCTTGTGTGAGTGCATGGGATCCTACCTACCCTTCCTACTCCCCTTCCCAGTAACAAGGTTCACTCCTCCTGGCTGCTGCTGGCTGGCACAGCTTTTCCTGGAACCAATCCGTGCCACCATCATGACCCTTGCCCATGGTGCTACTGGAACCTCAGCACATGGCAGGGCTGGTCAGGGCCTACCAGATGGGGGAGGGGAGCGCATGTTAGCCTGGATTAGCCCAGCTGGGTGAGCCTTAGCCTACACCACATCACTGACCTTCTCCAGATGACACATCAGGGAACAGTTGACTGAGTGGGCAAACATCTTGCAACCACCAACCTGATGGGCAGATGACTCGCAGGCTATTGTCACTTTTGTTTTCACCCTGAGATAAGCTTTTCATAAAATCATAGAACTGTAGGGGTTGGAAGGGCCCTTAACCCCCTGCTCAAAGACAGGATTTCTGCAGCCTACAGCATCATAGACAGTTGCTTGAAAACACCCGAGGGAGATTCTCTGGGCAACTCATTTCCTTGCCCAATCGTTCTTACAGTTAGGTAGTTTTCCCTAATATCTAACCGAAATCTACTTTGCTGTATTCCCTCTTGTTCTACCTTCAGTGACAGCAGAGAACAAATGTTCACCATCTTTTTTTTAGATACTTGAAAACTGCTATCATGTCCCCCTAGTCTTCTTTTCTCTAGGCCAAACATACCAATTGTTAAGGGGGTTAAGGTCCGTTCCAGCCCTACCACCTTCCAACCCTGGAGGAGTTTGCTCAGACTTTTCTCAGATGGCTTATCCTCTGGGTCCTTTATCATCTTAGTGAATCTTCTCCCATTTTTGTCAACGCTTTTCTTAAGTGCAGTGTCCAAAACTCAACACAACATTCCAGGCAGAAATGGGCCAACATCTAGTGGCCACGAACTGATGAGCACGTAACTCATGGGCTACTGCCTCACTTGTTTTCACCAATTATTGATTCATGTTCACTCCAGGATCCACAATACCTCCCAGATCTTTCCATGCAGCACTAGTGTCTAGCCAGTCGTCACCCATTTTATATTTACGCTTCTGATTTTTGGTTATGATGCGGAATATTTTTTATCCCTTGATTTCAAATGTGTTTTGGATAAGGCCCTAACTGACTTGCCTAAGATCTTGTAGCCTAGAAACAAAGCCAGGACTTATCAACTAATGACCAGCATTTTCTGTAATTGCATATCTAATACACACAATTTCTAC
Source organism: Sphenodon punctatus (assembly GCA_003113815.1). Lineage (NCBI taxonomy): Eukaryota > Metazoa > Chordata > Lepidosauria > Sphenodontia > Sphenodontidae > Sphenodon > Sphenodon punctatus. Next base: position 1,167,660 of record QEPC01000373.1, read on the forward strand.
TATTTCAGTTGCATAAAGAGCTACAAAAGCAGCAGCAAAATTAAGATAAGGGCCCCTCCATAAATTATTTAATGCTTCTTTTCAAGTCCCATCCACCCCATAACACTTAAGCAAACATTCCTGCAAAAGGATTCTTTCTCCCCCCTAATGCATTATGTAATTTATGGGCATCTTCCAAGACTCTAGCTCCAAAATACATACTCTCTCTAAGAGAGTATGACCTAAGCAAACCCAACAGACATAAAACAGTGAAACCTTGTAAATAGAATCGTCAAGTTCATCAGTCTTTAAAATGTATTTTAAAATGTAATGTAATTTTACCTTTAAAAAAGTAAAATAAAACTGAAGTGTATGATTCAGAAATCATAGTGATTTTGGATTCTTAAAAGTTAAAATGGTTTTTGAACATGTGCGTTTAGCAATTCTGGAAAAGCTACTGGATCAGGTTGCTTAGAGAACTAGGTTTCTCTCCCAGATCCCCATCTCTTCTATAGAGGCTGGCTAACACAAAGGACTGTAGAAGGCAGAAATTTTAGCCTACTAAAGAATGACGTTTGCACTGTTTTGCTGGCAATTTCTAACTGCTCTACTCTCAGTCTATTGTGTGGATTTACTGCATAGACTCTGCAAACCACTTACTCTGGGAATTTCAAAATGAGAACTCCAGTGCAGTACAGTCCTTAATCAATGCCACTGGATGTCTGGAAGCTTACTTGACTGATTCTGTGTCTAGCACTGAATATAAACATTTTTCAAGCTGCTTTAGCCTTCTATATGGGCACTAAATAGCATATACGGAATGGTAAAGCCATCTTAATTTTGATATTGAATGAATCCATGTGAAAACTTAGGAGCCTAACCATGATTTCCTTTCAAAATTTGTTTTAAAATTCTATGGCGTGTTCATGAGAATTGAAGACATTCGGCATCTCACAGGATAATGCCCTTATACACTCTCCATCATAAGAACATCCTGGCCCCTTAGAATATTTAAGACATTCAAGTTCCATATGTAAGTCCTTTGCTGGATCCAGGTTACAGGGCTCAATTTATACTTTCAGCAAGGCTCAGCTGTTATGGGAAAGCAGCACATCTCCCCATTGTTGGTAGAAAGAAGCAATTTCTATGCCCTCTCGTCCGGTGATTCGGACACTGGGAGCGATCTCCCCGACGACCACTAGGAGGCAGCACAACTTTGCTGGGAGCACGTGGGGAGAGCGCTCCCCCGCCCTCCCAGTTCGTTGTCTGCCTCCGACTCAACAGGACGTGCAGCCGGGTGCGCTGCACCCACCACGCTGAAAAGAACTTTTCCGGTGCCTCCGCACCAATTTCCGGGCGCAGCCTCCCCGCACGGCGGGAGGAGGCTTA
>QEPC01000373.1:1172164-1192591 GCA_003113815.1 Sphenodon punctatus
TGTTAAGTTTTTCAGATAAGCTTCGTCCTCGGCTTATTACTTCTGGGAGGGCGGGGGAGCGCTCTCCCCACGTGCTCCCAGCAAAGTTGTGCTGCCTCCTAGTGGTCGTCGGGGAGATCGCTCCCAGTGTCCGAATGACCTCCCTCGAGGGAATAGAAAAGGAATTCCCAAGGTAAGGAACCCAATTCCTCTATTTGTCTTGGGAAAGCATAACACATTGCAGAATACTGTGTGCAAAGCATGATGGGAAGTACCCCTGATGGAATCTTAATGACTAGCCAGTATTCCTTGGTCCACCTGACTCACTCAGGATCACAGCCAGGGGAGGAGGCCATAGCATCACTCTTGTCCTTCCTCCTCTCCTACACAGTTAGAAGACGCAGACTATCTCTTCATCTTGTACCGATGCGACAGACAGGAAGAAACGGCTCCCTGTGTCCTCTTCCTCTAAAATACACCCAGCAAAGACGACATAATTTGGTCCTTATTATCATGTTTTCCCCTCTTTCAGCTACTTGATCCAACAGGATTTCTTTGATAATGTAGCAAGGCGTAACTCAGCCTAATTGCTTTGAAAGATGTTAAAATTAACAACGTATTTATGCTACTACATGAACCATGTCAGACAGTCTTATTAGCATACCTTCCAAAAAATTAATGCACTGAAGAGGAAGGAGATCTATTAAATATATTATCTCATAATACAGCTGCATTGGAAAAAACGTAGTATATAGGAAAAATCTGTAACCGTATTACTTGAAACTGAAAACAACCCTCTTCTTAAAATGTCGATGTTCATCTTGGTTAAATCAAGACAATCACAGATATGCTTTTTTCCCAAATCTTTGGCTGTATTGCAATGGTTGTTTCAATTTGTAATCTCCAACTAAACATTTCCTATCCATGGATTAACAATATATTTACCAACTTGTGTCTTTTAACAGTATTTATCCATCATAACAAAATAAACTGCAATTTGTTATACTTTTTTTTACAAAACATTTTATAAATATTTTTACAAAATGTATACAAAGCAATTTCAAGTGAGACATACTATACAAATGAAAGTATTTAAGCAAATAAAGTCCATACCACACCGACAATAAGTGACACATCCTCTTTAAGTGAAGTTAGTCTGTAAGGCCTCCCTAATCTAACAGATCAATTCTGCTAAGCTTTTCAGAGTTAAAATAGTTTTTGTAATTGCCAGTTTAAAATTTGTTTTAACCTTAGGCAGTATTAAAAGGACATCAAAGCAATCAAGACACCAATCCTGCAAAACATTTAAGCGCACGCTTAAGTTCTTTGCTCGATCAGGGCCTACAGGCTTAATAACAAATTCACACTCTTTACAACAGAAAATAAGATAGTTTTGTATACTGCATTACCAATTACAAGTACAGATATTTCAAAAATTGAGTTCAGATTAACAAATAAAGAGACATTAGCTACCCAAGGTTAATTTTTCTGAACATTGGCCGCAACCCTGAAACCATTTATGAGCTCTTAAGTCCAACTGTAGTCTTTCCTCACAAGGCTCCTGACTCAAAATGTTTGAATAAATAGATGGATAACTTAATAATGGAAAAGAACAGATGTTGTTTTTCATTTGTCATTATCTATAATTCAATCCCCATAAAAAGGAAACTCTCATACAGGACACAGAATATACATTGGGTTGAAACAAACATGACAGCAGTGCGCCGCTTGTCACAACCCTACCCGGGTCAGGAAGCCACGGCGGACACAGTCCAGTCGTGCCACGCAACACACGTTCCTGTGGTTGGGCTGCCAGGGATGGCAGGCAGACATACAAACATGCAGCTGGCCAGCCCCACCCCTGCGCTGCACCCTGCCATGATGGGCAGCCAATGCCAGCCAGCCATGATGCTGCTCATGGCTGCCCTGATCTGGGCTGGGTCATCCAGGGGTGAAAGCCCAGGCTTGCCATCAACATGGGCCAACATCTGGCAGTCCCTAAACAGACATGCTGGTGGCTCGCGGGCCAAAATGTGAAAAAGTGGGCCACAGTGGGCCACCAGTTTTACCCATTGTCTAATTTCAGTATTTAGGTTCTGCATTTTTTGTACAGATTCTAAAAACATAGGCCATCATCCACAACGACTTACTCCAAGGCAGAACATTAATGGGACTACTTCTGAGTAAGTGGTTTGTGGATCATGGCCTTTATATTTATATAATAGAAAAAGCAACAGGATCTGGGAATGTTCATCCATTTAATATTTCTCCCATGAGATACAACAAACTGATTTGCAAAATTGATGTAACTCACTGATGTAACTTAGCCTGTTTTTGTAGACAGCTCCTAATGGTTCAAGTTCAGTGAATTATAAGATACACTGCCATCAGTGTCTTCAAGAAATTTCAGAGGCAACAGGCAAATACCGTACTGCCACTATCATCCACAGGAAAACAGCTAAATACCCCAGAAGCCACTGTAATGATGCCCACCTAGAAATTTAAAACTGGCAATACCAAATCTTCATTTGAAATATTTTACATGGCATTTGGAAATGTAGGATTTTGACAAACTCATACTTTAAAATTGGCACAATCTTTTTTTTCTAAACGGCAATTAAAAATATACAAAATAGTCATATTTCCATTAATGTGGAATGGGAAATGAACCTTAAAAGATGTCATTATCCTTCTCAGAGTATATTACTAGATTTGGTTTTCTCTTGTTATTATGTTGTGGAGTGCAACTCACCACCATTAGCTGCACTGTAATTCTGTACTGTCAAACACTGAAGTGCCATATTCTCCTCTCATTTAGACTAGTGCAATTACACAGGTGTAAACGAGAGCAAAATTTAGCACTCTGTTTATCTTATCCTGCAAGTTCTGGCAATCGGACTGACAACCACAGTTTGTCACAATGATTCGCTAGGTTATAATGGGAACATGGCAGTTTTATTTTCGTAAGAAACAGGGAGGGAGACAGAAAGCAATAGTTATAGAGAGCATACCTTAGAAACCACAACTGCTCTACCCTACAGAGCAGACCTATGTGCTAGATTCGTTGTAGTGATGGCAGAACAATTGGGTGCCCAATAGCACTGACGGCCAAAGTAAGCTAGTAAAAAAGCAGCATGGGCATTAAAAAGGAAAATGTCATAGATTAAAAATAATAAATAAATAAAATAGGATTCTACTCTCCTCAACAGGAACATCAGCCAAAACCAAACCATGCATGGGTTTCCTTTGGCTCTAGAATATGAATTAATAATTATACACTTCGATATTTTAATAATGGGATAGCTGATTAACTTTGGTCTGTACATATTTTGGTAATTATGACTGCTGCTGTGGATGACTAACATTCTCTGACAGCAAGAAGCAGAAACAAGCAAAAACAACACTGGCCTTTACATTTCTCAGATTAAGGCTAATGTCTCCTTAAAAAGTATAAGCTACTAATATAATAACACAATTTTCAAATAAAAGTGCTTTTGACACTTGGTCTAAAAAACATTTATACCACTTCAGAAAGACTTAGGTTGACTATATCCAATTATAAAACGCAAAACCTTTTCCTCAAAAGTTTTCATATATATGTATTTATATATATAAATTCATGGCGCTAACGGCCTCTTCCTTTACAGCTTGCAACTTACTGGCTTCCATTCTCCTTTCCTTAGTCTAGCATTTATTATTTCACATCATGCCATACTGACTAAGACCATACAGTATCATTCCATAGACTAAATTCACCGACTACAATTACATTGTAAGGTATTAGCTTCTGCTCAATAAGTAACTGAAAAGCACTTAGTTTAAAGTATGTAGCCCTGTAAACAATCTGATGACATCCTTCCAACTTAGAACAGGTGGATTCCATAATAAACCAGACAGATAAACGGTTCTGAAGAGAGGTATAGTGGATCTTCAGCCACAACATTGTCCTGAAAAATTAAAATCTGGTGATTTATGAAGGGGGGGAAATTGTTGCTTCCATCAATATTTTTTAAATTTTTCTTTAGTAAAACTGTCTTTCATACTACTGTGATTGTCAGTATATTACCTTTTAACCTAGGGCCGAGAGAACTCCAATCTCACTAAGTAGCAATGTTAAACATTTAGCATAAGCAGTGTCATTATAACACTTGAAATGTGTAGGCCCCAACAGACTGCTTTCTAACAAGAATTAACTTTACTGGATATCTCACTGTAACCACAATGAGTATTGCTCTCAAACACAGGAACAGAATCTAGTTTAGAAAAGTTAACCATTGACATACGTCAGGCTGTACTTGTGGTGTCATTCACATTTGCTTCTGTTAAAAGAAACATGTCCATGGTACTGTAACTATTAACACTCTAAGATACTATTTACAGCTGCTTCTAAAATAGAGTCAGTTTCTACAACACCTTCACTGTGGTCTGGAATAAATTTTTCCAGGCAGTCTTCCTGTGAAGTAATAGGTGAAAAATTTGGAAATTCTAATTCTACAGAGCCACTGCCACCAGACTCATTTTGGGGCTGTCTCTCGGGTTTCTTCAGTTCCAAAATGTTTTTGAATGTAGTTTCTAGACTCTTATTGAGCAGTAAATCCTGCTGGGGTTCACCAGAGCCTTTCAAGTTGTCTGGATGCAAAACCTCATTCTTTGGAGAACTCCTTGGAGTTTTGTCTTGAAGGGAATTATTACATGTTACCTCTGAGTGAGATTCAACTGTATTCCTTGATATTTTATTATGTGTACCATGATCTTCTCTTGATGAGGTTTTTGATGAGTCTTCAGAACTCAAAGAGTTTTCATTGGACTTGGCAAGAACTTCACTGGGCATCTCTTCTTCAGAAACTGCCATATTCTGGCTTTCAGGAGAACAACTAGCCTTCTCAAACTTTAAAGCTTTAGTGAGGCTTTCTGTTTTTTTAACAGAAACGTTTCCTTGTTGTGATGTCATAATATTATTAGGCACTAAATGAAGTTTGTTATGATTTGTGGACTCTGCTGTGCTGGATTTTGATCGGTCTCTGGGGTGGGTCTTGGGATTCTGACTGTGAGAAGTCAAAGTTTTTCTAGATTGATGATCAACTTCGCTGGACTGTGTTTCATCAGCAGTTTTATCAAACTGCCTAGCAGAACAGCAAAAATCAGCCAGATAGCCATCTGAAATACGAAAATAAATATTTTAGTCTGTAATTACTACATATCACAGATAAAATGTAAACAATGAATTAACTAAAACAAGCACTCCTATACATGGTTGAGTGTCACAATCTATGAATATATCTACAGAAGCTAATGTTCACATTACCTTTCCTTGCAGGAAAATAGCAAATAAATATGCAGTAAGTAAATTAGAGGCATTAGAATGATAATAAAAGAAAAAGACCTAAAGACCTTATTGGCTTTCTCGAATAAATGCAGCAACCCCAAACTATCCAACTAAATAGACAGACATAACTCAAGAAAAGTGGCTTCTACGGCATCAATGGTACTTGCTCATGCTTAAAGTGCCAAGCTGAAGAGTGACCTTAGTATGCATGTATGTATGTATGTAAACTTATATTTATTTTACAAAATTTCTACCCCACCTCTCCTGCAATGCAGCTCAAGGTGACTTACAAAACATAATTTAAAATATCATTAAAACCATATATCACAAATACAACCATAAAACAAATCAAGTAAAAAAAAGGGGGGGATAGCATAAAATCCTTCCCCACACCCCAACCACACTACCCATCTCCCTCACCAAAAGCCCGGAAGAACAACCAGGTCTTGTACTGATGTTGAAATTAAGCAAGGTCTGGGGCCATCCAGGCATCCACCAGAAGGGAGTTTTGCAGCCTAGGCGCCACCACCGAGCCCTCTCCATCGTGGTCACCCAGGGGATCTCAAGAAGGGCACTCCCGGAAGACCGCAGGAAGACCGTTGATCCAGGACACGGAGAATGAGGCAATCCTGCAGATAGGCAGGGCCTAGACCGTATAGGGCTTTATAGGTAAGTACCAACACCTTGAATCGGGCCCAGAAGACTATAGGCAACCAGTGCAGAGCGCACAGCACTGGTGTAATGTGGTTGCAGCGACCCATCCCCGTGAGGAGCCGGCCTGCCACATTCCGCACTAGCTGAAGTCTCCGGACCATCACCAAGGGTAGCACCATGTAGAGCGTGTTACAATAGTCCAGTCCTGAAGTGATAAAGGCATGGAGGAGGATGGCCAGATCAGTGTCCGAGACATACGGTTGAAGGCGCCATGCCAGATGTAACTGGCGAAAAGTGCTCTTCACCACAGCTGCCACCTGAGAATCCAAGCAGAGCTGGGAATCGAGAAGCACCCCCAAACTCTGAACCTTGGAGACCAGCGGGGGGGGCAAACCCCATCAACTATGGGGGATGTCACACCCACCACCCTCCCTACCAGCATCACTTCCGTCTTGTCAGGATTCAGTCTCAGTCGGCTCGCCCTCATCCACTCCCCCACAGCTGCCAGACATCAGGTAAGCACCAAGACTACCAAGTCTAGGTTGGCTGAAAAGGAGAGGTAGAGCTCTCTAGAGGTAGACCCCTGCGGTCTGCACCCCGAACCGTTTCACAACCTCACCCAGAGGCTGCATATACATGTTGAACAGGAGAGGGGACAGAATGGACCCTTGCGGGACTCCACACAAGAGGTCCTGGGGAGATGAAGAACAATCCCCAAGCACCACCACTGCTTCTCCCGGCCAGGAAAGAGCAGAACCATCCAAGAACAGTTCCGCCTACCTCGGCATAGTCTCGCAACCGGGTCACCAACATCTCATGGTCAACAGTATCAAAAGCAGCCATCAGATCTAATAGGATTAACAGGACTGATCGACCCTGATCCAGCTCTCGACGAAGGTCATCGACCATACATATATCCCCTAAGAGATGTATGTATGTCTGACCCTTTTCACACAGATACTCTAACACTGATAAAATGGGTGTTACACTTTATTATACATGTTGCAGGGTACCCATAAAGCAGCCCTGCAACATGTATAATAAAATGTAACCTCCATTTTATCAGTGGTAAAGTGTCTGCATGAAAAGGGTCTATGTATTTAAACTTATATCCCCTAAGGGATGTATGTATGTAAACTTATTCCCCTAAGGCTCAGAGCAGGTTACAACCTTAAAACTATATAAAAATAGAACTGCATAAAAAACATGTAAAGATCACCTAAAACCCAACATCCTAGCTCCTATCCCAACTTCAAAAATACTATAACTATTGGGCAGATTAAATGCAATGCACTGTCCTCCCATATTAGGGAGTTTGGGGATTTTTTTGGTGTACCGACCACCATGCTGCACAGCTGATTCCCTGACTGCTTTAGCCGAGCTGGTCTCAGAGGTGTTGTTGAGGTCATCTAAACATATTGTTTTGGGTGATTTCAACATACACACTGAGGCTGGCCTTTTAGGGGCAGAGCAGGAGTTCACAGTCACCAATGGATCCAACTGGTTTTCAGAACTCTCTGGGGGATATAGCCATGGGCCTTTCCCAAATAATATCTGACCCCACACACGTGGCAGGACACACATTGAATTTGATGTTTTGCACAAGTCTGCAAAGAGGGGTTCTGATTGTTGGAGGTGTTGTTACAACACCGCTGTTGTGGTTGGACCATTACCTACTTACTGAAAGCCCAGATCCCTGCCCTTCTATGCCCTCGTTGGGGTGGTAGACCAGTTAGGTTGGTCCACCCCCTGAGATTAATGGATCCATTGGTTTTCAGAACTCTCTGGGGGATATAGCCACTGACCATGACAGCTACTCTGTCAATGACCTGGTCACCTTACAAAATGATATTTTGACCATGGCTATCAACACAGTTAATCCTGGGAGTCGGTTCCCACTGCTGCCATTGCACAGGTCCCCATGGAATATGAATGACCTGAGGCGGATGAAGCAGGAGGGTAGGCGGTTAGAGCGCAGGTGGCACTGGACTTTGTTGAAGTCAACCAGCTGCAGCATAGATAATTTCTGAAGGACTATGCTGTGGCTGTGATGGCGATGAAGAAGGCTTTCTTCTCTGCTATCATAACGTCTGCAAAGTCTTATCCGGCGGTGTCATCCGACGCATGCGCAAAAGACAGAAGTGGCATAGAAGAGCCGCCTGAAGAGTGATGAAAATAGCTAGCCTGGCCCCCTGCGTATGCATCAGAGTCATCACGGAGATGGCTCAGGGAGAGAGAGTGCTCAGGAGCTGGTGGCCTATCGTGGGCTGCACGGACGTGAGATACATCACAGCCTGGGGATACCACAGAGGCTATGGGTTCCATGGGAACCCTAGGCTGGACAATTTGATGGTCTGGGAGGGCATTTTTGAAAATGCCCTACTAGGAAGTTGAGAGAAGGGAGGGGAAGTAAGAGGAGCCAGGGGGCATGAGGGGCTGCTGTGCGTGAGCATCTCCTCAGCATCCCAGAGCGCTCCTCCACATGATGTGGACGCTGCGAGCTGCTACTCAGTATGTTTGAGACCCCCTTTTTTTCTGTGGTGGGATGATGGGTGGGCAAAATGGGGGTCCAGAGTGGGATTGGGTGGGTGGGGTGGGCAGAACGGGGGCCTGGGTTATGTGGGCAGAATGGGAGCCATGGGTGGGCTTGGGTGGGAAGGGTGGGCAGCCCTGAGCCAAATCAGAAGCAACAAAAACTTTCACAAACCCACCCCATTCTTGTAAGGAAAGGTTAAAATATACAAGAAAAAAACCCAACAGACTATTTTGCACAACACATCATCAATGGTCCAGCTCACAAGATGAAGGATGTCCCCTTTCTCAGGGAAACTTTCATAAACCCCAAGTTATAAAAAGTTAGAAAAAGCGAAGGAAAAAAACCCTCAAGGAAAGGGGACATCCTCCATCTTGTGAGCTCAATAGCAGATACCTGCAGCAGCGCCAGGGCCAGCCCGAGGCATGTGCCACCGGCGCCCAGGCACATGGCCCTGCGGCGGCTTCTGAGGGAGGGGCGGGTTGGAGACGGAGTGTGGGACGCCGCTGTTTGGCACCCCCGTCGGGAGCAAAGCCCGCCCGGCCACCTGTCACATCTTTTTTTCCCCCCTACTGCCGTGGGCCCCCCGCCAGCTGACACATGCCCCCTCCTCCCCTTCCCTCCCCCCCGCCGGACTCACGCCATCCCTCACCTGCCTCTTCCTCTTGTAGCACTGCAGCAGCAACAGCCAGGACAACCCAGTTGACTGGTAGATAAAGCTGTTTGCTTACAAACAGCTCCTCCCCATGTGCTGATCAGAAGGTTGTAGCCTTGTAAATAAGGTTCTTCATAAGGTTCTTTGAGATGGCACCTAGCATTCTCACAACTGAGTTGTGCATGCTCACCCTATTCAAATAATAGCCACATGATGGTCTCAAGCTCCTGTAGTATAAAAACTGCTCTCCCCCCTCAGAATGACAGTTCCTTCCAACCCTTTCTAGAAATATAAGGAAAAAATTCCATGAGGGGCTGGGTGTTGTGAGAATGTTCGGAACCATCTCAAAGAACCTTATTTACAAGGTAGCAACCTTCTGTTCTTCTTTGAGTGGCTCCTCACATGCTATTTTTACTAAATAAGAACGTGCTTGTGTGATCAGGTATTGTTAATAGTATGCAGCTATTCTGATGTGGCCCAGAGGTTTTGTATGTTTTAAATATGTGAACAGGATTTTTTTATCCTGCTATGGCACTACCACTGATGGAGAGAGAGTTGTCCTACTAGAGTCCCATCCACTTACTGGATGAGATGCTAGTAGGAGGGTTCTCTCAGTCTCCAAGTGGCAGGGTTTTACTCAGCAGCAAGGAGTTCCCAGTGTAAACTAATGTTTTGTCCATTACATCTTAACGCTGAAAACTCTTTGTTTCGGGATTTTTGGAGGCTCTGCCTACAATGGACAAGCCCCTCCCTAGAGCTCTGCCAGCCATAACATGGTGCCCACCAGCCAGCCTTTGGGGCCCTGCAGCAAGGCTTGGCACGTGGCCCCTCAAGCCCTTGGGCCGGTTCTGAGCAGCGCCATCTTTAAAAAGGGCCGAACATGCTCAGAAAGGTCTACTCAGGCCCTTTTGGAGCATGCTCAATCAGTTGTTTTTTTACTTTCAGAGTTACCAGCAGGGAAGAGGGATCCATCCAGAAGGTAAGTAACCCACCCCTGACCCCACGTTAGACCCCTCGCCCCCCATAAGCACCCACCTCACCCCAGCACACACCTCCTTGGAACTCGGCAAGAATTCTCCGAGGGTCTGAGGAGCAGCCCAAACACTTTGAACCGCTCCTCGGGTCTTCGGAAATACTCGCATGGGTTTTTTTCCTATTCAGAACACCCCTACTTTTAACCTTACAATGCTGTCTGCTGCAAAACACATCAACCTCGGCTCTTTCATTTAATGGCTTATGTGAAAGTGACCTTCATTTATAAGTGGTACCAAAGAGATTTTTGCCTGAAAGTCATTTGCCTACTATGAACCAAAATATTTAATATGTTTGAGATTATGCAAGTCATATTTAGAATCATTTAATTAACCATTTCTTACCAGGATCTACTAGTGAAAGACGCTTATCCCGAGACAGAGATGCCCTTTCTTCCTGGTTAAACATCCTGTCAATCATAACCATTTCTGCAGAGGGATTTATCCGCTGGGGTGGGGGGGGAAACAGAAAACTAAAAAGTCACTTTGGATATTTACATGAAATCTAAAATATCCAGATACGCAGCAAAGCAGGGGGATATAAACAGATATTTTTTAAAGGGTTGCTTTTTGTATTCCACTAACATTAACTCTTTGTGTGAAAGTTTTATTAAGTATGGCACTTAATCCAGTTATTTCAACACAACCTGAATACAAAATGCTACTAATCATATACCATCCACAACTACGTTATTAAAGCTTCATTGAAATAATACAGTTAATCAGTATTCTAACTAACAGTACAAAATGACAAGATCGACCAAGGTGTGGTCAGGGCCAGCCCCAGGCATGTGCCATGTGTGCGGCTGCACACGACCCCGCGGTTGCCTGGCTGAGCATCAGGCTGTAGCCAGCTTCTCCCCCAATAAGTTCTTCTGCCTCCCCTCCATGGCTCTGGTCCCCATCCCTCACCTGCCTCTCCCTCCTAGTAGCGCAGCAGCAGCGGGGACACACACCAATCGGACTGGGAGATAAAGCTGTTTGTTTACAAACAACTCCTCCCTATGTGAGTGATCGGAAGGTTATTACCTTGTGAAGAAGGTTCTTCGAGATAGTTCCCAACATTCTCACAACTGGGTTATGAATGCTCACCCTGTTCAAATAATAGACCACATGATGGTCTCGAGTTCCTCTAGTATAAAAAGCACTCTCCCCCTCAGAATGACAGTTCCTTCCAACCCTTTGTAGGCATATAAGAAAAAAATCCCATGCGGGGCTGGAAGGGTGGGTGTAGTGAGAATGTTCTGAGCCATTTCAAAGAACCTTGTTTACAAGGTAGCAGCCTTCTGTTCTTCTTCAACTGGTTCCTCACAAGCCATTTTTACATGGCTACGCCAGGTGGGGGGTCCGTGGGCATGCCGGTGTGTGGGTGGGACGTGCACATGGCCACACACGCATCCCCACTCACCCCCCCACTCATCCACACTCACGCAGTAACCGCCGTTTCCCCCCGTTGCTCCGTGCATGGGGACAAGTGGGGGCTGAGTGAGGATGCATGTTAGGCAGGTGCGCACGCACTCCCACTCACCATGGGCGCATGCACCGTGTCGTTCACACGGAGCTCCCTGCGCGTTCATGGGTGAGAGAGGCCCGTGTAAAAAGGGCCACATTCTCATAACTGTCTTACTCATATTATCTTAGGTAGGAATTTAGGATGTAAAGCAATATCTAGTCTATCCTGGAAAATCTGCAAATATGGTTCTGAGATTATTATGGCTGCTACTGCACTAGCTTTTCTTAATAAAGTTATTGCTAACCCGCACCCCATAACCAGTTCATTTGTGCCCCCATATAATCAATTCATGTTGCCCCCAACCCATAACCATTTAATTTGTGGCCCCGGGGCAGTGTGACTTGATTATATGGGGGCGGGGATGCAAATGAACTGGTTATGGGGTGAGGGCAGTGTGAACTGATTATGGGGGCACAACTGAACTATAATGCGTTTAATAGGCTAGCTACATTTTGGATGTCTTGTGTGTTTGATAGCAGCACCTTTGGACTAGCCACATCATGTTCATGCACAAGGCACAGGTAACACCGGCAGCAAGAAGCAAGAGGCCCTGGAGGCCAGGCTGGCTAAGCTCCCCCACTCCTCCCCCCAGTAACGCAGTCAGTGGATGCAGTCAGTCTCTCTGTGCCTGCCCGGCTGCCTCTGCAGTGGAACCGCTCCTGGAGTGGTGGTAGACACTTGGCTGGGGAGGTGGGAGGGGAAAGCATTGGAGACCATATTTGTCTATGGCCGCTCGGAGGGGTGGAGAATCGGAATCCTGCCTGTCCAGAGGGAGTAAATTTTATGTAAATGTAAACATTTGCATAATTAAGTGAAGCCTAATTATGCAAATTAGGCCCTGCACCAAGACTTCGCACATGGGTTCACAAACCCTGGGGCCAGCCCTGGGTGTGGCAGCCTGAGCGGCAGGCACTGTCGCCCAGCGGGCACTGTCACCTGTTGCATGAGGCCACGTCACGGCCAGGGGCATGATTTTGTTTGGGTTGGGGGAGGGAGGGAGGCAGTGCCAGCCGTAGCGGGAGATCAGACAGCGGCCCACCCACGCAGCTTCTGCCTTGCTCCCCGTGCTGGCTCCGCAGGTTGGCAGATGCACTTCTTGCCATGGGGCCATGCAGGGATCAGGCCCTCAGTAGCTCATGTGGCTGCACCCAATGAGACTGAAAGAGGGCAGAAAAATTCAACTCTGTGGGTGCTGCCATACGAAATGTGAAACACACTTTGGGCAGCATTATCCCACCTTCGGCAATGTTAACACGCGATACAATGAGTCATATGGCTGGCACTCGCCAGATATTCACCCCACCTGGAGCAGGGCAGGCAGTCAGCTGCTACGTGATGCCTCCACCCAAGAAGGCCGGGGACACAGCGCATAGTAACGTTGCCCAAAGTGGAACAACACTGCCCAAAATAGGTTAACTGGTCACCTCATATGTCGCTGGTTCCCATGTTGCTCTGACCCAAGGTGGGGTCTGAGTATCAGGCCTGGAAGCACCCGCACACTCCTTCCACCTGTCCAACAGCTGATTGAGAGAAGGCATTCCTGGAGAAGCATGCCCCCTCCCCTCACTCATCTACTGGGTAGATAGGAGGAGTGTGCGCACACCTTCAGGGCCCCCTTCCCCTCATCAGCTATTGGGTGGGTGGGAGGTGTGTGCATGCTCCTCCAGGCCCCACCCACCCCGACCAGCTGTTGGGCAAGTGGGAGGAGCACACGCTCCTTCCCGGCATCATACCCCTGATCAGCTGTTGGGCGGGTGGGAAGAGCATGTATGCTCCTCCATTCCCACCCATCAGCTATCTAGCAGCAGTGGGCCTAATCCTGCAGCACAGCAGGAGTCCAGGCATCCAGCTCCATGTGACCGGCTCCTCAGCCTGTCCCCCGTGGTGGGTCCTCTGGCAGTGGCCTGCCCTCCTAATTTCCCAGTGGCGGACAGATCATTTAGTCTCCTCTTCCCATCAGTCCAAAGTGTGGTGGCTGCAATTGCTGTCCTGGGGTGGGCAGGGGATTGGGTCCACCCCATCTCATGTCGCTGTACCTTACGTATCAAATTTAGATGCAGTTTGTATCAGTACACACTGAATGTAGATAGATACACAATGAATGTAGCCATACAGAAACACACACATTCAAGTTGCATTTGTAGAAAAATGTTACCTATTTTTAGGAGGGGAGGAAATCCATAACTTTTCCATTTCATTCAAAATGTGACTGAGACAGTTTGCTTGCTGGTTGGGGTGAATCTTGGCAGGACTGGCTCCCTGAATGCAGCACACAGCTACTAGCAGCTGCAGCTAGGCTCAAGTCTGAGTGCAGCTGAGCCCAATCTGGGCTATCTATATAAGCAGGAAGCCCAGCTAACAGAGGAGGCTGCAGGGGAGTGGCAAGGAAGCTAGCTGCACAACGCTTAGCTGCTGCTGGAGCTACAGGTACACCAGGGAGGAGTGGTATACCTGGTATGTCCAGGGGCCTGCTATCTCGAAGCGCCGTGTGGGAACCCTTACTAAGGGGCTAATACGTTGTGTGTCTAGAGGCCTGCTGTCCTCAGGTGCCCTAGAGAGACTGCATTGTATATTGGTGGAGGCACTTTGAAATAAAGCACTGGGGAAAGCAATTTGTGCGGTGTGCCTCCATACCCTGCCCTCAACTCAGTACAGTCCACTGCTGCTTCACTGCGGTACCTGTGGACCCAGGGGAAGAATACAGCTCTCAGTTAAATTACTTCCCACTTGGATATCACTGCAGAAATGGTATTACAGAGAACTGCACCAGCCCTTGTCCAAACTCCAGAAATCCACAGAGCCTTCTATGTGGAGTAACCACTGGGGCTAGAGAAACAAAAGAGACCCCTTCTTTCCAAACTAAAGGACATATGTACCTCTAAAGTGGGCCTAAATTAGCAGAGATCCTGCAAAGGGAAGGGAAAGAAGCCATTGGCAGAGTGTCCACCTTAGGGGGACCAAATGAAAGAAGTTACTGTCTGATGGAAATGAGACACTAGTTTAATAATTACCCAGCTTACCCAAGCATTTCATACAAAATATAAAAATTGCCCTTTTTATAAAACTTACCATTGCATCTTCTATGAGCAAACATCTGTATTTATTTAACATAGCCTGTGTCCTTTTCAGCAGCTGCGTGGCCACAGATTCAAATTCACTGTCCACTAAAAAAACATTTAAAATATATTTGTTTAGATAGTTCTCCTCTATAGCTAACACACACATACCAAGCTTCACCTTAGTAATACACTTTCAGATGGAAAGCTTGATGTTAAAGTGCTTTGGCAGGGCAAGTTCCCCTGAGATGAACAGGACTTTTCCCAGTGGAGAGCTATGAAGATTAGATTGTCACACAATACATTTTCCAATCACCCCATGCAATATTTAAATACTTAAAGATTTAAGAAGCATAGACACAACTTGGGGTGTTTTCAGACGAACACAGGGCTGGCCACCCGCAGACCTGCCTGCTTGTAGCCCCACTTGGGTCAGGTTTACACAGACCAATCAGGTGCTGCAGCCCACTGTCTGCCCACATGGCACCCCTCCCCCACTCCACAGAGTTAAAGGCAGATCGTCTAATGTTCTGGGCTGCCACTTGCAACCCTATGGCGTTGTCTGGGGCAACTGGTTGTCTTGTGAGCCACCCCAAGCTGCCGTACGGCTGGAAGGAGCGGGATACAAATTATTGAATAAATAAACAAATCACCAGCTGAGAGCAGAGTTGCAGCAGCCGTCTGCCAAGCAGATGAACCACAGCTCCGCCCTGGGTCGGTGCCCCAGGTTTCGGCAGCCTGCTCTGCTGGAAGTGCTCTGGGGTGTTCTGGAGCACCACCAGTGGGGTAGGAGCAGCCTGTTTCACCTCTGCTCCACCTGCACACCTGGCGGCCCGCCTTTAGATGGACGGGCCATCCGGGGGTGAGGCGAAGTAGCCCCTACCATCCATTTGTATTCATCCTTTTCACACAAAGTTATAAAACAAAATTACCTTTCCTTAAATCATCTTCTGTTGGCATTGAACCCTGGCACACATGATATGAGAGGAGTCTCTGCACTGCATCATTTAATGACTTGAACTGACTTTTATCTGGTGCCACAGCATGTGCTTGGTCCTTCTGTAACTGCTGTAGAATACTAAAAGGAAAATTAGTATAATCAATATTTAATATTTATAATATCATAGCAAGATTGCAACATGGTGGTGAAGAGTGAGGGAGGCAGAAGGTAGGTGAAATAGCTGAAATAATACCACAAGTAAAAGAATATAACTTACAACGCTCCTTTTGTTAGTTGTTTAGCAGCAGGCCTCTTTTGTCCCACTGTGTGAGTATCCACCTAGATCCAAAACAAATTTCAATTATATTGGCATTACCTCTTCCTTACAAAAACTAAATTATAGGCTTGTGTATGTTGCCCATTAAGAATAAAATGCTTTCAACTTCCTTTCAATTATATAGGCTGCCACATCAATGAGAGCATTCTATTTGAAGACTTTGAATAGTATAAAAAAACGTGTACTGCTCAAGAGTGAAGTAATCAATAAGAAATAGGGAAAATAGTAACTCATATTACATGGTACCAGGAAAAGAAACTCACCACAAGGCTGGTACATAGCAGTGCTATGGATCCAAATGACACTAACCCTCACAAAAAAGAAGAAAGGGTGCTATGATAAGGTGTAGTCTGGAAGACCGCAGTTGAATGAATAACAGTTATAGCTAAAAATCCCAGACAGGGTTCAAGAGTATCTCTGTGGATTTGGAAGTGAATTATTCCTTCTTCCCCTCTAACAAAACACCCTATGGAAAGATTAATGATTGTGGCCCTTTTCAAACGAGACCCCCCGCCATCCATCTCCACGCAATTTCACTGCATGGAGATGGGTGGAGGTGCCCGTGTGAATGCCGCGGGGGATGGGTGGGGGGTACGTGTGCGCTCCCGTGCTACACTGACCTCCACCCATCTCCCACCCACAGAGCAATAGGCTCCAATGCCTGATGCTCTATGGGTGGAGAGGAGTGTGCGCCCGTGGGAATGGGTGCACCTCCCCACCATGGCCTCACACCCATCTCCCCCCCTCCCCCCCCACTGTCTGTTTAAAAATGGCCTGTGTTGGGCATAGGACACATTTAGAAAAGAGCAGTATTTGTGAACTGTTTCCAATATCTTCAGTAAAAAAATAAGGATTTTTTAAAAAGAGGTTAGTATTAAAGAAAGATATTCCCTACCTGCACATTTTGTTGGGCAGAAGATCCAGCTATTTTTTCTTGTTGCGTCTGGGCTGTTCCTAAAGGCTGTTGTATAATTTTACCTCCAGAATCCTGTCCTATAAAAAAATATTTTATTCATAACTTAAAGCAAACTGTTGCAAAATATTTGAAGTCCCATGCCTAAACGCATAATGTGATGGTCCTAAAATTAGATACAGCTAGATACATAATTAGGTGCAGTGAAGTACAATTTCTGACGCCCTAATCAGCACATAAAATAGTCCTTAGACACTACAATGCAGAAAGCTATAGATGTACTTAGAAATTAAGTAAATCAGTCAAAACTTAAGTCTTCTAACACAATTCCAACATAATAAAAATAAAATATCATCTATATTATTTCAAAGGGAGATTTATCAACAAAAATAAATTGGACTGCAGCTTACTTTTCCCAAACATTATTCAGTCAGGACAGCATTTAAGAGATGTCTGGATTTGCAGTTAGGGCTGGTGCAAGGGCCTGATCAATTATGGAGGTTAACATACAAGACAACAGCCACTGGAGTCCGGGTTTGGTCCGTGCAGCCCGCACTCACATATTTAGCGTGTGTAGAATGATATGGGCAGTCCCTTGCATGTAGTTGTTGTGTGTCCATGCAGCTTCTATGCATAGGTTTAGCATGACTAGCCTAATAAATGGGTAGGCGCTCTTCCCCGCCACACTCCTCCTACCATATTCCCCTTCTCAGTATACTGCCCCCTTGCCATAAATTACAGTCACAGCAAACCATTGAAAGAAGAAGCCACCACAGTTGTTTCTTCTGGGATATCACTCCAGGAGGAGAACAATTTTAAATGATTTTTTGTGGTATCAATAAAGGCTTTAAAAATATTTCTTGTCTGTCACTATGTTTCCGTCTCTCCTGTAGCACCGGGACTGGCTTCCTTTCCTCCTTTGCACCCCATCCCCCAGGCCATTTCTCAGCCGGCAGCATTTCCCTGTGTGGTCCCTGTTACCCTCCCCTTAGCACCCAGCAGGCAGCTTTTGCACATGCGTTCTCTATTGGCAATCCTGTAGTAGCTGGCTGCAAGCCTCTGTCTGGCCATTCCCTATTGGCATTTGTTGATTAGCCGGATGCAGGCCTCAGTCTCTGTGTTTCATATTGGCATTCGCATGCTAGCCAGGTCTGGGAATGGCAACAGGAAGCACAAAGGCACAGGCATGCATATGGCTACTCTGCAAATGGCCAGCACCCGGCCTTTGCCTGTGGCTCCCTTTTGCACATGGGTGGAGGCTTTTCCCCATTGGGGTACTATGGCCCTTCCCCAAGCCCCTCCGCCCTCAAGCCCCTCTGCCCTCCACCCTTCCCCGCCCCATTCCCGTTTTAGGTGCACCTACATGCACACCCTTCTCTTCCAATCCCTAGTCCCCCCAAAAAAACACAACTATTTCTTCTTGCACCTGCTCCTTTGGGGAGCAGCTTGGCATGACTGCTTGGGTGACAGGAGGGGCTGGGGGAGACATTTTCCCAATCCTCCTCCTGCAGATCAGGCCGTGGCAGAGTGTTCATGGAAGGCATGTGGGAACAAGGGGGTGGGGGTGGGGGGGAGTATGCCTAAGAACTGCTTGTGGTGGATTGGGCAACGGTTGTACAGGCGCTGGTTGTTGCCTAGCTATTGGTGTAAGCCATGTCCCCAGTGATGGTAAATTCTCTGCAAGAACGTAATGGCTGGGAAAGAGCAAGCGTCGGACACATACTGCCAACCAGCAAGAGCTGGGAGAATACATGTTTGAATATGGCACGCTGGGCTTTTAAGGCAGACATTACATATGTACCAGTGGGGCGGGGAAGAGGGGCTAGAAGTGATAGCTCTGCGGAGTGCTCAAGGCTTTTTTGCCCGTGCTTCTATGGTGCTGGTGGATCCATGGACATGTGAGAGTACCTTAGCTCACATTCACCCGCACAGGGCGCTACATATGCTCCAGGACTCCGCTATGTGTGGAGGCTCCATGTCTGGTGGTTGGTGGCCACATGGAGGGTGGGGGTGAACAGCTAATAATTGGGCAGGTGGACACCCACCTGGTGTAGGCTATCATCTCATTTGTTAACACCCTATGTTGCAGACTCAGACCGGCACACAGAGTATACTCGACAAATGCAGCATAAATAACGCTACTGAAATAATCTTGCCAAACAGTGTGCAGAACTACTGTTTGTTTTTCAAATACTAACACAACAGCTGTCTATTCTTGAAAAGTCTCCTTAGTAATTCTTAAAGATGAATTAGAATGGGTGCCATCTAAAGAATGCCCCCAGTTTCTTCCCACCTCCACTGCACTAACCACCTCAGCTGAGATAATATTTAACCCTCTTTACAAAACAACTGCTGACTATCTTGCATCTCATCTGGTTTGTCTATGAACAAAGAAAGAAAGACAAAAATCTCATATACATGCAGCAGTCAGGAGATCTTGCCTTATATGTCTTAATTTGTAAGACAAAGGAGATGTGACTCATCAAAGTGAAGACACATGAGGGTTCTGGCACACTGGAAAAATTGCTCCTTGCTTGACTACACTTTGTCTGCCAATGCATGAAACAAAAGCAGGTGACCACTAAGAATCCTGAATGCAAGAGAGTCTCTCAGGTCAGCATGGTTTTCTCTTAAACTGAAGGAAATTAAACTGTTGTTCAGAGCATGATGGGATATGGGAGAACCCACTTTAGAAACCAGAAAGATAAGGAAAAGGTATCAAAAAAACCATTTATCTGACCTGGCAATGAGTTACTGAGAAGACTTGTTAGCTGGGGCTGTCTCAAGCTATCCTGTGATTTTGATGCAGAAACTGGTGAAGTCTGGTTGACAACTTTCTTCTGAGCCTGTGAAAATGCCATATGGAGATAAAGGTCAGTTTAATAATAATTAATAACATAATATACCTAGAAGCAGTGCAAAAGGAAACCTATGATCCAGTACTACATTTCTGACCCCACTGATTATGTCAGAAGGACTTCAAACAATCAAGATAAAAATAAACAGCCCAATGCTATATGTAATGTAAACTTCCCATGCATGCTCATTTTTGACATGCCAAATTATTATTCAATTACATTTCCTCTATATAGACCACTACCCTCCCTAAGTCTTCTAAGGAAGTAGGGTTAACATTGCCAAAATAAGAATAAATGCAGTGTTATTTTTCTTTCATTACCAACCATATATCTACAGCAAGAAAAAGTGAGGTTCAGGAGCTCACTTCAATCATTTAAGTCTTAGGCCCTTTCCTAACGGGTGCGGGTGCGTGGGGGGATGGGTGGGCAGTGCATGGAGGTGAGTTCCCACAGACCCCCACCCATCTCCACACACAGAGTATCAGGCATTGGCACCTATTGCTCCACGTGTGGGTGATGGGTAAAGGTGGGTGGAGCGTGCACGCACCCCCACCCATGGCGTTCGCATGGGCACCAACTAATCCCACCACACCCCCGCAATGGTGCTTACACGGGCGCCCCCCCCCCCCCCC
>QEPC01000373.1:1199467-1220655 GCA_003113815.1 Sphenodon punctatus
CCTCCCCGGCCTGTGTTGTTGCTCGTTGCCTGGCAGCGATGCTGCGGGCTTTGTCCCCGGCTGGGAATCATGTTGCTTGATTCCAGCCGGTGGTTGCAGTCCAGACATTACCTTTTTTTGTTTCCCCCGGCCTGTGTTGTTGCTCATTGCCTGGCAGCAATGCTGCGGGCTTTGTCCCCGGCTGGGAATCATGTTGCTTGATTCTGGCCGGTGGTTGCCGTCCAGACATTACCTTTTTTTGTTTCCCGCTGGGTCTCTTTGACCACGCTTTCGGAGACGGACCGGGTTGGAGGTCCGGAAGCGTGGTTGATTTTGACCCCATGTGGGTATTGACTGTGTTGAACATCTGGCGCGCCGGAAACAGACATTCAGGGCGCTTTGGCCCCGTCGCGGGATTGACCATGGTTGACTGTGATCTCGTAACGTCTGAAAATACCCAAGGACGTACCTATGGTGCTTAATAGAACCATGGTAGTGTTTCCCATACTCCATCACTCCTCCCAATCATTTACATCACCAACAATCTCGAGATTCTACTAATTTCTTATGTCATTCCTCCTATTATTCCACCAAGTTCTTTTCTCCTGTACTTCATCCTTATATCCTCCACCCTGTCATTACAAAATCTCTCCCTGCTGCCTTTGTTATTCCACATCATCTTCCCCCCCACCCCCCGCACCTCCCAAAGATGAATCTCCACTGTATTATTTCAGGAACACTTAATGAGATATAATTTATTCCAAATTAGGATTAGCGTTTCCTCCATTCATTCCATTGGCCTTTCCATGCATTTAATGTCAATGTGTACCCAAATTCTTATTAAACACTTACATAGATTTCTGCTCAGCTTTAGTATTGCCCCCATCCTGCAAAGGAAGAGGATTGGAGCTGAAAGACCAAGGCAAAGTGCGGGTGCATGGAGCCTCAGTTGTAAGCGAGCATAGTATGCGAAGCCATACAACATCTTTACTGCTTATATGGTGTGGAAGTTAAGGCGGGAGCCTTAACACACAATTTCTAGGTTTGTTAAAGTTTGCTTGGTATGAATCTGCCTTAACTAAGTTTGTAAAACAGTAGATTTTTTGTTTTTCTAATTTATTATTATTATTATTGTATATAGCACCAGCAATGTACCTGAACTGACCAATCAGTAGTTATACACAGGTTCCTTACACTCCCACATCTCCATATTTGACCCGCAGGCCAGCAGCTCCCCATCTCTGCTTTAACAGATGACAACAGCTGCTCTCCACATGATTTCTCAAATTCATAACAAGACAAATTAGTCTTGCCTTCATCTCCCTCATGATAAAACACATGCACTATTTCTGACCCAAAGTTACACAAAACAACACTACTGTAGCCTTACTGGTCTCTTACTAAATGAGAAGTTTTTTAAAGGAATCCTTTCGCAATTTATGTATTATGTGAGAATATTTTCTCTCAAAACATTCCATGAATTTCAGCTCCAAATGTCTTTTTCTTTAATTAACACAACGGTTTCTTTCTCCCTTGATTTCCTTTGCAGATTTTACCATCCACAAACTGTGACCCAAAGTTTAAAGGTAAAAACCCAATTTGCTTTAAACATTTAAAGACATACTGACCAAAACACTATAAATATTGTATGAAAATAATCCTTCCATACTAATTGTATGAAATAATCCTTCACTAGCTGGAGAATGGCCTAAATGTCCATATAACCCTTTTGTGTCTCTAATTTCTGTGAATCAAATCCTGACCTAAAAAATGCAAAATTCTCATTCAAGTTTAAATAAATTGCATGTGGTCATCACCTCCACAAATGTTGCCTTAAGACTTATGTAGGTTTTTCAAAAGCAGTCAACATAGGTTTAGCTTTGCTTCCACTGAGGTAAATGGAAGTTTTATCATGGACTTCAATGGAAGCAGAGGTAGGCCAAGTGCTTCTGAAAATCCCCTGAAGCCAATACAAACTAGAGTTTCTAAATAAATGAGAAATTCACAATAAAGAAATACTGAAGCTGTTTAAAGTCAAACAGTTGCCATGGGGTTAACTAAACAGTACAGCCACAATATTTATTTAGAAAAAAATAAAATCAGTAAATTATAGAACACACTGGGTAATTTCAGATGTGATGGGCCTTTCGGGCCGCCACGCTGAACCCTGGACCGGGACCCTGGACCCGTCCATCAGATGTGCCGGCCTGATCGCAGGGGGGAATCTCTGAGGGGGCGGGGCTGAGCAGCGCAACGTGTGGCCACTCAGCCCTGCCCCTCCCCCCCATGTATCCATGGCCGCCCGCCCTCAGGGAGACGGGCGGGTGCAGCAGCACATCAACTGCTGCGCCCGATTCCGTCCCGTGGTTGGGACCTGATTCCGGGATGGGGCTGGCAAACACTAGCTAATGGTGGCCATTGCCAGCCCCATCCTGGATCGTGGCCAACTTAACCATGGTTCTGGAGGTGAGGCCGACCTCACCTCCAGAACCATGATCAATTTGATCCCGGCCAGGTGTTCACTGTGGTGAACATCTGTCCGGGAGCAAATAGAAGTTCACAGGATCACAGCCATCACCCTGAATCCACTATGATTCAGGGTGGTTGACTGTGATCCCATAACATCTGAAATTACCCACTATATTTGGAAGCTACAATAGCATAAGAACACCTTCCCCGCCAACATAAATGGGTTTAAAAAAAAAAAAAAGTTTATACTGCAATCCTTGATAAACATTCATCAGTTTTGTAGGTAGCTAAAGGTTGTCATACCTGACCAAAAGAAAACTGCTGCTGTGTTACTCCTACTGATGTGTGGCTGAAGGTGCTGATAGATTTGGAAGAGGAAACTGGAAGACGATGTGATACACTGACTGAAACTTGAGTTCTATTTTGCTGTGCAAGTTGATCTCCAGCAAAATTTCCTCCAGATGCGACAGACTGAACTGATGGTCCCAGACTGGTATGTGCTGTGCCAGAAGAACTTACAACAGTAAACCGATTAGCTGATGACATATTCAAGACCGTAGACTGTCCAGGTGACATTGTCGTAAAACCTGTTCTACCTTGGGGAACATTACCTTGACTAGGTGACAAATGCAACACTGCCGGTGATGCCTGTTGTAATGGTACCTGTCCACCAACAATTTGAGAAGTCCCATGATTCACTATAACTTGGCTTCCAGGAGCTGTAAATGTTTGACCAGATACTAACTGAACAGCATTCTGGTTATTCAGCATCTGTCCTGAATATGACTGGTTGCCCCTGAGCATGTTTGAAGAGTTCCTGTTCAGCATAACATGCTCAGCAGACACTTGGCTAGAAACCAGCTGTGATGGTTGAGTTTGAAGAAGTTGTCCATTTATAGTCTGGACATGAGAAACTGAGTTAGAATTTACTGAGAGACTTGTAGGTATGAGAAACTGGTTTTGAGGTGCTTGAGGCTGTCCCATAGGTGAATGGATAACAATGCTACCTCCAGCATTACTAACGGCTTGAGGTGTAACTGATTTTCTTGTGTTTTGTTGATTAACAACATTAACAGACATATGTGGACCAACTACTGAATTCTGAGGTGAGTTTGATGAAGCAAAAGGAATTCCTTGTTGTACATGATGCTGCTGTATTCCCAAGTTATTCACATTGTAAGCTGTTTGCTGACCCATTTGAATAGGCTTTGGTTGGATATTGATGGGAACTTTATTAGAATTTGGTGCAAGACCCCGCTGAATAATTATGTTATGCACAGGTAAAGATGTATGAAAATTTGTGCTGTTAAATGGAACAGTTACAGGTTGTGCTACTGGACTTGAATTTGAGTTACCAAACAATGAGTTAACGTTAGGAGTTTGTCTATGAACCAAGAGTCCTCCACTCATGTTTGCAGGTGCCTGCTGCCCACTGCCTTTCAATATAATATGAGATCCATCCAGATTATTAATGGTCATCATAGAAGGTTGATTACTAAATGAGCCTATTAGCTGTATCTGCCCAGAACCACTAATCTGACTACTGTTAGACAAATGCTGGCTGGGAACACTTATTCCCACATGTTGCATAAAGCCATGTGGCACACCAACTGTATTGCTTGCAAAAGATGTTCCAACTGGTTGCTGTACCACTTGAGTTACCCCTATCGGTTGCAGCGTCTGACCTGAGTAATTATAAACATTAGAAGCCTGAGTAAAGGATGCTGATGAAGAAGGATGAAGCTGAGCTTGTGGAAACTGTTGGCTGGAACCTATGCTGGCATCCAAATACGCCTCTTCTGCCAAAGTCTGTTCAGTAATATTAGCCTCCTGCAAAGACTTCTGAAGGATATCAAAAGGCTGATCCTCACTGAGATCAGGCAAAGAAGAAGATTCAAGGTCATCTTCAAGAAACTGAAGGCTATTTGGCAGCTGCAATCCATCGCTGGGCCCCTCTCCAAGCTGACTGCTTACACCCTTGATGGATGATTTAGGATCAGTGTTCTGAAATGAAATATGATTAAATTACCTTTTTTAAATGATGTAAGATACAAACATAGCCAATTATGGGATTTTTCCTGAGAAAAATAATAAACCCCTCGGTAGTACCATATTCATGTATGGTGTAGCGTATGGTAAAATTTAGCACTGTGCAGAGGGCCAGCTCAAATCCATCAAAACACCCTACTGATAGTGCTTTTCTTCCCCCTTCATTCCACTAGACCCCCACCTGGCACAGCACTCGGCTCCAGAGCAGCACTGGTTCCAAACAAAGAAATGTCAACTCCAACCAACCAGAGGAGTCACATTCCCTGCTCACTTCCCCTGAACATCCACTTCATCCTGAAGTTCTGTGAGCCATGCCAGAAGTGCTTTGATTTGGGGGGTCCTGCTCCCCACAGAGCACCACGCACAGGCGCATATCCGCACTGGGAATGCTCTGTCGGGGCAGGTCCCACCCCAGAACATCCTGAGGTGTGGTGCGTCTACACCAGTAGCACTCAGCAACGCTCCAGAAGCTGGTAGCCTGCTTATGGGATGAAGGCAACGTAGTCTGGATGGAGAGTGCCTGTGGGCTGCAAATGGACAACTGGAGCTCGAGATTCCCTATCCCTGATGTGGAATAATGTACGCTACTTTTATGAGAGAGAGAGGTTGAATACCTAAGATTCTAAACTATCTAGATGATCCTAGCAAGAACCAAGTGAAAATGGAATCCAACTACGGCAAGAGAATATTCTTTCCAGCAGAGCAATCCTCAAGCTACCAACATGAATAATAATATAGTACATGGATGAAAACTAAAAATAGCACTTAAATCTCTCAGTAATCAGTGTCTTAGAAAAACCTAAATTATCTGTAGCTTGAGCAATGCATTGTTAGTTTCCCAGTCTTCTCCTTTTATTGTGCTTCAAGTTTAAAGTGCAAACACAGCTGATTTTTAAATAGATTATTAACAGGTGCTACCCCAAGTATTACCTGGAAAGGTGGAACAAGAAGATAGTTCAAACATAAAATTTAAGGAAGGCTATGTCTCAAAGGTTTATTGCTTGCCATGACCACCAGAACTGAGGCCCTTTTCACATGGGCTGGCAGTGTGGGGGGGATGGGTAGGCGCCGCAGTGGGTGTGCACTGCGTGGGGGGAGGGCGTTCCCACGGACGCACACCCACCTCCACGCACGGAGCATCAGCCATTGGCGCCTGTTGCTCCGTGTGTGGGCAGTGGGTGGAGTGCAGGAACACGCGCACACACCCCACCAACCGGCCGCAGTGTTCCCGTGGACACCCCCCCACCCGCACATGTGGGCAAGGAGGTGGGAGGGCGTCTGTTTGAAAAAGGGCCAGAAACTTCATACTGGGGTGTTCAATGGGCACTTGGTAGTAAACTGATATTCCATGAACAGAAGTGACTGAATGAGGGACATGTCATGGCACCATTTATGCCAACTGTAAATTAATGCTTAAAAATCCATATCACATATGCTGTATGTTAGAATCTGGAATTTCATGTCATACAAATAATGAATCCACTCCATTCAGTTTTATACAGGGCAGATAGACCATGACAGAAGAGAAGGCCACTATAAAAATATATCTTTACTTCTGAATACTCACACTGGCGTTGGCAAAAATTGAGTTTGAGTTGGCTGCAGAATACCCTGCGTTAGTCAAGTCTTCATTGCTCTGTTAGGGCACAAGTGTTGCAAAACGATGTTAAACTAACAACACAGTAACTACAAACTGCATAACTTCAATATGCTTAAATACTACTTACAGATTTACCAATAGATCCATGAAGAAAATAATTCAGTGCCTGTGGATCTCTGTAAAAAAAAAAAAAAAAAGGAAAAAAAAGAATCACTTTAAATTCTTATATCTGTTAGGAAGGTATAATTTAGTCAAAAAATAATAACTTTCAGTCAAATTCTCAGCTGGTGTAAACTGGAGTAACCCCAATTACCTTACTGGCTCTAATTAATACCACCAGAAAACATGGCTCTTTGTTTTCAGCAAATTAGGCTGCTTTCACATGAGACGGTGTCTCCCGCAATTTTCTTTTTCCTGTGAACTTTCCCACAAACTGAAAATCATGCAATTTATTTTCTGGGCACCCTTCTCTGAAGACATGTCTCCCACAATTTTTTTCTTTGTGCATTTTATATAACCACGGAATCTACCATTTTCAAAAGTGCAAATTTCACACATTTTTCTGCCCTGCGTCTGCTGCACAACTGACCTCAGAGTTGGGTTGAAACCCACAAGTCGACAGTGAATTGAAATTAACAAGTCAATGTCAGAGTAAGGTAAAATTAAGAAGTCAGCAGTAGAGCAAGGTGAAATTAATACGCCATCTGAAATTAATTAGCCAGGAACAAACCACGGTTCCATCCTGCTGGTTTCCACACCTACTATCCCACGATTGTAATACCGACAGGTATTCCCACGTTCCCAATTTTACACAACCATAACACCTGTCACTGTAAGAGTAGGATTTCAGAGCCCAGTAAGAAGCAAGCACTCAAGGGACAAATGTGGAATAGCGTACTCACATGTGTAGTTAACTCGCAGGAGCAAATTACAATCCCACAATTAGAGTCTCATGTGAAAGCAGCCTTTTCATACATAAATATATCATTTTCCATCATACTTTCTATGCTTTTAAAAAGGGCTTCTTCACAGGTGGGAAATCTCATCATTGCACTTCGTAACTTGATGTACCAGAAAAAAACAAATTTATTTCCCTTTTTGCTTCAGACGTTAGTTCTGTATTCCATCTTCTAAAAAGCTATGCATTATTGTTAAACAGCACAATAGAATATTGTTTAGGTGAGCAAGAACTGGTATTTAATCATATTTCAAAAAACTAAGACAAGAATAATCTCCTCTACTGAGATCAGCACACAGTAATTCTTGCAAATTGGCCAGAGTGCTGACAAGCAGTTGTCATATTTTTTAAAATATACATGAAAGTTAATATTTAAAAGTTTTCTTGCCAACCTATTCATTAAGTAAATCTCTCATGAATTCATTTTTGAAAAAATGGCATCTCTCATCTTTTCCAAACAAAGCTATCTGCATAAATATCCAATTCAATGCATTCTTTCTACTGATATGATACATTTGCTTTTCAGTAATTTGGCATCCTTGAACCAAATAATAACGCATGCTTTTAAAAAAGCATGTGGTCAGATGAAATGGGTATTTGGAGCATAAAAGTATTGAAAATCTACACATGCAAATACTCATGCAAATCTGGTGGGAATTATTCTCATTATGTATGCATATACTGCAAACACAGAAATCATAGTTTCTGTACACGCCCATTAAAGTGTATATATTCAAGGCAAAAAGTAAAGATTCAGGACTTCGTTGATTTTTAAAAAAGTCTTTATTTGTAAACAAGATTAAGAAAACAATTGGGAAAACAGGAGTCTCCAGTACACTGTAAATACTACGGTCAATTCAAAATTTCTCCTCTTCTTTCTTGATCCTAAAAGACAGACAAGAAAAAAAAAATGACGAACCCTCGAAGTTTGCACCAAACATTCTACTAGTACAGAACTCAAATCTTTTCACACCAAAAGAAAACCATGCTATACTCAACTGTCTTTACTACCAATATTTTAAATATAAAATTATATTCTACATGAGTCTCAGTGATTTTCCAGGCATCTTACACAATGTTCTATGCATATCTACTACAACTTACACACTGGAAATTTTCAAAAAGGAATCTCACTTTCAGTGCAGACTGCAGCAAATTAAGAATTAAAATGAGAAAACTTAACTGCCTTTTATATGGGCCCACTACACTATATAATAATATTTTTTATTTTTATATAGTGCCCCCCTGCCATGGCACTCGGAGAGCTTCACATATAACTAATTAACACAACTTTTAATCCTCACAACAACTCTGTGAAGTAGGTTACACTGAGAACATTGTGACTGGCCCAAGGTCACCCAATGAGTTTCTGGCTAAGGTGAGACTAGAATCAGGGATTTCCCCTACTTCCCGGTCTAGGTACATAATCAACATTTTTTTACCACTATGAATATGAATCCATAAAGATTAAGACACTTACCAAACTCAAAGTTCTAATGGAAAAAGACGGCAATTTTCTGTCCTGTGAGGTGCTTTAGGTGGCAGGTGCTAGAAACAGCAAGGACCACTACAATAACCAATGCTTCACCCCAACAATCTCCTCTGTTGCAACCTCATCTTTTCAATACAACATTTGTATTGGTGTCTTTATAATTCATGCTCCTGATGTAGCTCCTTCACTGTTCCTTCCATTTTTTGTCAATTCTTACCCTCCAGGAAAGGTATAAATATTTTTCCTTTGCTGGCTGAAGTCATAACTCTCAGATAGTATATGGTATATGACATAATTGCTAGGTGACACTACTAACATTTGGTGTAAAAACTAAGTACTAGTCTCTAAATCATGGCAAATGCTGGGCTAGATCTTTATAAACTTACTGTACAAAACACCCAAAGCTTTCACTGGCTTTAGTGGAAGTCTAGGATGCATAAAAATGCAGGTTAAATCCCATTTGTGGTTGCTGGCATATCATTAGTGACACAACAGTATGTCATTCCCTAGTATATGCTGGAAATTTAGTCAATTCTTCACATGTTCTGAATATATTTTGGCATATTTCTTCTCTTGAAGAAGTACAATAATCTACTCAAGGGGTAAAGAATCCACTATGTCTACAGGACGTTTATCAAGATTTTACATAGAGTTTTCCTTGTTCTACAACTCTATTTAAATATCAGTTTATTAATCCCTTATGGACATACATCTAAATTTGCATACAAGAAGTCACAGGAATAATGTAATTAAATAAGGTTATGGTATTTTATCATTTATTTTAAAAGATAGGGTTATTTTTTTCTATTTTGAAGCAATCTATTTTACTCAGTTTTGCATTCAGAAGTTTAGTATTTATGAAGAATATTGCACTCATAGCCCCGGAGACTGAAGCTCTTTATTTCCAGCAGGTATGGAGGAGCAGCAGCAAATTGCCGTACACCACCCTGACTTAGCAGCAGGACCTAAGAGGACTGAGAGAGAGAAGGATTCATTCCTTATGCCTTCATTCCTTGGCCGTTCTGGTGACAATACCAACAAGTGCACCAATTAGTGCCAACTGTGTGGGTAGGTTTCATGAGGTCAGCTCCTGCCTACTAAGAAATGAACTGTACCCATCTCTTCATTTCACTTATAGCCAGCTGCTACATCATCATAATATTGTATCTTTCAGATATAAATAATCTGACGGGTTATTTTTGTACACTGGAGGAGAAATTGAGAAGGGGAACTTACCCAATAAGATCAAGGAGACAGGATTCATCATCATCATCATCCATGACAACTAAGGCAAAAAGGAAAGAAATGATATTTCATCAAAACCAGACTAAAGTTTTCCTTCAACAATAATACAAGACAGATTTATTTATTTTTTATAATGAACAATTTTGTGGGGTATGCAACATGCTTATTTACTATGGTCTAAATCCTTATACAGGAACTCATGTTCACTGCGCTTTCCCAATTTTCAGCAATGGGGGAAACACAGTGAACGTCAGTCCCTGTCCATTCAGGAATATGTGTAACTCCCGCTGAAGTCAATGGAAGTTCCATACTTTTACCTGAGTGCAGAATCTGGTCACAAGTGATGTATTTAACTGTAAGTATGAATGAAATATTTTTACACTATAGTTCTGTGCTTATTAAATAAGTGCAGGCAGACAACTGTCTGACCAGACAAGCAGATGAAGAAATTAGCTGTAGGTGAATTAGTGAACATTTAATAATTTTTGTGGGCGTTCCTGTTTCAATTTACAATTTAACTCTGCAAGACTACACATGAGGGTTGTTTATTTAATTTATACTGTGATTTTTATGCTGCCCCCCCAGCCCCGGCTCGCAATAAAAGCTAGAAATAAAACCAGTATTTCAATAAAATAACAAAATACAAAAATATAAAAATATCAATGAAAACGAGGAAGAGTCCATAAAAAGAGGCTGACTTCCCCACCCTAACCCCTCATCCACTACTTATCTCCCCCATCAAAAGCCTGGCAAAACAGCCAGATCTTACAACGGCACCTGAAGGAGGGGAGAAAGGAGCATTACAACTATGACATTCTGCTTTGCACAAGAATTTATGTTAATCAAAATTCAGTAGGGTAAACTTTAGGCCGTTTTCACACGGGTGCCCGTGAAAACACTGCCCGCAGTGGGTGGGGGATGAGTGGGCGCCCCATCACCCACGCAGGGAGCAATGGGCACACACCCGCCTCCACCTACCGCAGGTGCACACCCATCCTCCCACCCACCGTGGCCCATTTGAAAAGGGCCATAGTGAGGAAAGTAAATATGCTAAAAAGAACATTCATAACCAGCATAAGCCATTAGTCAGTGTCCAACTGCCTTGAAGGATATTGATTTCTCAGGCCCTTTTTACGTGGGCCTCTCCCACTCATGAACACGCAGAAATCTGCGTGTTCATGATCGGGCATGATCCATGTGAAGGATGCAGCATGGGCGTTTACGGTGAGTGGGGGTGAGTGCGCGCTCCTACCTAACACACATCCCCACTCACCCCCCATTCATCCCCACGCACAGAGCAACCAGGGGAAATGGAGCTTGCTCTGTGCATGGGAATTAGTGGGGGCGAGTGGGGATGCATATGCAGCCTTGTGCGTGCCCCGCCCACCCACCGTACACACACCGGTGCATCCACATACCCCCTACATGGTGGCGCCATGTAAAAAAGGCCTTAAAATCACAGTAAACACACATTTCTCAATACCCACAGCTATGACCATTCTCGTGGCTTCCAAGTCTGTTGTTCTCAAACAAGATCACTGCAGTCACAATTCTGACAAGTTAAAATACTGTAGTGGTAACTTGGAATCGTCAAATAAAATATTTTAAATTTTCAAGTTAAGAATAAAAATCAAAAAAGTTAGTTATTACAATTTTTTACCAATTATAACTTCATAGCAAAATTTCTCATACGTTTTGTGGCGAAGTAGTTAAAAGTAAAAACAGTTTGGCGATATTTACACAATTCTTCAGGAATTGTTCAACACTTCTCTCTTCCAATACAAGAGCTTATGAAATGTTGTAGTGGACACAAGTGAGAATCACAGCTCTAAGTTATGCTCTCTTTGGGTGCAGCCACATGAGCTGGGGCTGTGCCAATCCCCTGCGTGCCCTGTGGAGGGAAAGCGCAGGCAGCGTACTCTGGGCTAGTGGGGAGAGAAGGTCTGCTTCTCTGTGGCCATCACCAGCCCCTCCACACCCTGGGGCGGGCTGAGGAGCCGGCCACACAGTGCTTGGATGCATGGACTCCTGCTGTGCTGGAGGATTGGATCCACTGCCGCTAGGTAGCTGTTGGAGGGCGGAGAAGCACGCGTGAGCACTTCTCCCCTCTCCGAACAGCTGATTGTCAGGAAGGGGAGCCTGAAAACTGTCATAGATAGATAGATATTTATTAATGTTTAACAAAGTCATATTATAAAAAACAAAATCACACACAAAAAACACTTAAAAAAAGAAAAAAATAAACCTAATCAGAGCCTTACATCAGCCAACATATATATCCCTGGGATCAGGGAGCCCCGATTTCAGCATGAGGGGCCAAATTATCCACCCTCCCATCCTTAAGGGTATCATATAAAAAAGAAGCCACATTTTTAGTTAGAGTTGCATTATACCCTTCCAAACAAACAAGCAGTAAAGGAGCCGGAGAACTCAAATCCTGTTGCTAGAGGCTCGCTGCCGACCATCTATCATGACTGGACTGAAAGAGCTCACAAAATAATAAAAGGTGGTCCAGTGAGGCCACTGCCTGTGAAGAGTAGTTACAAAAACAGAGAGACGGCGGCACCCCCTGAAAACGACCCTGCGTCATAGGCGTAGGGAACACATTCATCCTGGCCATACTGAAACACCTTCTGAGCTGGGGCTGGAGTTATTGTGAGAGATATAAGGGCGGGAGCTGAGCAAATTCAAACAGGTCCACAAGACCCACCATAGTCATTTTAGAGCAAAGATTGGCGATCTCTTCCTGTCGGCTGATATCTATGAGTCTCTGCTTAATTGCTTTCTTTGCTGCTAAATAGCCCAGGGTACAAAGGGAGGCTAATGGTAGACCTATGCTATCTGAAAACTGTCATGCTATCTCTGTCCAAGCACTTGCACATGAGGGGCCACAAGGGAGCACAGTGGAGAATGATGGTATGGCATAATGATAAGCCTCTTTGGGGGCTGGAGCTTGAAAGGGGCTGCAGCCAAATGTCAATAATTCTGCAGACTGCGCACCAAACAGTTCGAAGAGCTGGACGGCTGCCTAGGATTGGCTGCACGTGAACTACTATCGGTGATTGATATTGGCTGCTATTTGTTGAAAAGATTTTTGTAAAGCTTATACTGGGGGGCAGGGGGTGTTGCTGTACCAACACTGCCAATCCAGGTGGTTATTAAACTGCATAGACATTTCTGTGAAAAGCACATCAGTGCACACAACAGTTGATCCAAAAATGTTACCAATGTTAGCACCATGGAAGCATGGAATCAAATGTGAATTCCCTGTGAATTTCACTGAATGTTAAGAAATGGGCAGGTAGGGAATCTGCAAGGCATTGAAGGTTCTGGTGTTTGGAATATATGTAGGAGCAGAGCTGCTCATTGGTTAAAAGCTACTCATATATTTTCTTATCTTTTGAAAGTAATCATTTTTGTTTGCAACAAGTCTGAGAGGCCATAACGCCATGGAAAGCTATTGTTGCAGGTTGTTTACCAGGGAAAGCCAAACAGTTTGGATAAGCACAGAAGTGCAGATCACTCTGATGAGTGAGGAGGTTTTCTATGCCCACTGTTTCATAGACAAGTACCTCCCCACCCACGCATTTCCCACCCATTATACATGCTGCAGGGCACCCATCAGGCACCACTGCAGTCCTGGCAACATGTATAGTAGGTGGATGGTGGGTGGGAAGGTGCTTGTCTAAAAACACCCATAATGCTGAAGATGCTCTTGGGGGCGTGGGGGTACAAGAGGCACATGTCTGACATGGGGTTTATGCAGACAGAGAGGGATTTCCAACTCCATGGCAGGCAAGAGCCCAATAAAACTGTAATGCTACCTGCCCGTACACTGCTGCAAGCTGTGGATGAGAGAAACCGGGTGGTGACAATATGCAAATATTGACTTCATTCAATTTCAATGTTTACTTTCGCTTTCAGTTTTCACTATAGGCACTCAATAAAGTATGCAATTTGATCAATAAACTCAGCATTTTGTGCATAGCAAAAAGTTATCTCCAGCCGCCAAGTGCTGCCAGGTATAAACCCAGATATGGACCTCCGTTTATGGGCAAGGATAGCAGAAGCTGGACTGTCTCCTGGAGTCATAGTAGCCTGAAAGAAAGAAACAGCTGGGGCAGCTTCTTGTTCCCATAGTTTGCCATGGCTGTGAGTCATGACAGGGGAAGGGATACTGGGAAGGAGGGTGGTGACAGAGCGGGGAAGAACACCTGCCCATCTATTAGGCTGGGGCATGGTGAGTTGGTGCAGGATCGGTGCTGGATAAGTAGTGCAGGATCATATCCATGGTCTCAGCATGGGTGAGTGCAAGATCTGGTCCAGAAGGTCTTGACAGGGATCAACACAGAGACCAAAGGGTAGAACAGACAAGCAGACTGATGGATGGACAGACGGACAAATCGGTCCGACAGACAAGAGACAGGATGACAGACAGAAAAGGCATATTGACAAGGCAAAGCAGAACTGCACTAGGCGGGACACTACAAGACAAGGCAGAACAGACTGGAACAAAGCTGGTGCAGGGTGGAATGGGTCCCCCTAGTAGTCGCATAGGGGGCACATCAAGCAAATACCAGACCCCCATTCTAGCAAACGTTGAGCCCCCATTGTAGCTAACACTGAGCCCCAATACCCCAACAGCCAGTTCACCAGTGGGGGCCAAAGGACCAGGTTTCAAGAAGGGAACTCAAGGGCCAGCTGGCTCACAGGACACACCAGAAACAGGGAGTGCAGAGCCGGTCCAGTTCATGGAAGTAATGTTCATGGAAACATCAGGAGACGGCACAGAAGGGAAGACACAGGAACCAGGAAGTGACTGGTGCTCTCCGCCCAGCTTCCTGTCACTGCTGACTGGCCCTATATACAGGCCATCAGACAACCATGAAGCTGGGGGCATGGAACAAGGCTGAGAAAGGGTGTGCCACAGGGAATCTTCTAGCCACTACCAGGCTCCATCCAGCAGAAGTTAGTAGCACTACAGAGCCAGCAGTCACGGCCAGAACCCCAAGAGTGCCTGTTTGAACCTGGGTCCTTACATCGGGGCTGCACAAACGCACAAGGAATGGCAGGGGCTGCACGTTTATTACTCCACACTAAACACATGAGTGGGGGCTGAGTGGGGGCAGCATGGACCGAACCTGGACTCCAGAGGACTAGTGTCTCATTTGTTAACCCTTTGTTGCTGTCTGGAGTCACAAGTTGATATTAAAGCTCAAAATGGGGCCACACTGGCAAAATGTTTGGCAATGCCTGCTCTACATGCTAGTAGAGAGAACCTTCTGACAGCATATTTATTTATTTATGGAATTTATATCCCGCACTATCCCACCACAGGAGGCCCGCTAACAACGTAATAAAAATATAATATAAAACAACTTCCAAACAACGTAACTCATAAAAACACAAACAAATAAACCCTCCCCCCACCCCTACCCCTCGCCAAATGTCTGATGAAACAGCCAGGTCTTGCAATTCCTACGGAAGGCCAGGAGGTCCGGGGCCTGACGTGCCCCCACCGGGAAGGAATTCCAAAGGCACAGCCACCAAGAACACCCTATTCTGCGTGGCCCCCCGGGAAACCCGGGGGACCTCCAGCAAGGCGTCCCCACATGACTGCAGGGGCCGGTCCAGAACCCGGGGGGGTGAAGCGGTCTCACAAATAAGCGGGGCCCAGGCCGTGTAGGGTTTTATAGGTTAAAACCAACACTCTGAATCAGGCCCAGAAGACTACTGGCAGCCAGTGTAGAGATCGGAGCACTGATGTAATGCGCTCCCGGCGGCCCAACGCCACCAAGAGCCGGGCCGCCGCATTCTGCACCAGCTGCAGCTTCCGAGCCGTCACCATAGGTAGCCCCACGCAGAGTGCGTTGCAGTAGTCTAAACGACACTATGCCGAACAAGAACACAATGTCCAACCAAGGTCCTTTTTACATGGGCAGTGGTGGGTGGGGGGGATGGGTGTGCTGCCACGGTGGGTGGAGGTCGGTGTGTGTCCTTTCCCACGGACACACACCCATCTCCACCCACAGATCCTCCTCCGTTTTTCTGGATGGCTCCATGGGTGGCTGATGGGTGTGCGCCAGGAGCATGCAGTGTTCACATAGGCGACCACCGGTAGAACATCTATTCCCCCCACCCACTGCCGCGTCGTTACCATTAGTTCTAAATGCATGGTTAGTCCAGAGCTTTCCTAAACTGCAAGAAGAATTTATGGTAAGTAGGTTCTTCCCTTTGTACTAATAGCTGAATTCTGTATTTCTGTCTCAAGCACTAATTATAAAGTGAGGCCTTTTCAAAAGCAGCTAAGTGCACAAGTCCATTAATTTCCAAGGGAACACGTACTCCTAAATCATATAGACATTTCCCCTCTCCAATTACCATGGCAATATACTTTTATAAAATAAAATTGATGACTACTTCACTAGATATTACAGCTCAATGTTCTACTGATAAACAACTTTGAAAGTAGCAAACAAAGATGGCAATGTTCTAAATGAACCATAAAATCTTCTGTGACAATGAAATAAAGATTAACTATCTTAAGGAAATTAATAAGAAAAAAGAACCATGCAGAACTTTTGTTCAGCTTCAATATTTCCACTTGTATCTAACCACTTAAAACAAATGAGGCAAGTTTGATCATAAAAGCTCAATCCCTGTTAGAATTCTGCAAAATTAGGTTAGAAAAGAAAATGCAGAAATATATGAAAATATGATGTAAAATAAATACATTAATGGGTATTTTCAGACGTTACGCAATCACAGTGAACCACGCTGAATACCCACCTGTGGTCGCTGTGACTTGCACGTCTGTTTGGCGGCCGCCAGATGTTCGCCACACTCAATCCCCACATGGGGTCAGTTTCAACCACGCTTCCCAGGCTAGCCGCACCAATTCCTCAGGAAGCGTGGTGAAAGTGATCCCCAGCGGGGATCAAAGAAAAGTAATGTCTGGTCGGTCGCCACAGCCCGGAAGCACCGGCAGGATTCCAGGCCGTGGCGGATTCGGCCAGACGCTGCGGCGGCATTGGCCCCGCCGCCTGCCCATCTCCCCAGAGGGTGGGCGGAGGGGGCAGGGCCGTGCGGCCGCATGTTGCACCGCGCGGCCCCGCCCCCTCTCCAATTCCCCACCGGGATGACCCCGGCACGTCTGTTAGGGCGTGATGGGGTCGTCCCGGCGGGAGATGAATTTATTGTTTTCGTGACTGGCCCCGTCACATCTGAAAACACCCAATCTTAAAGAATTTTTATTTACTTCAAATTTTCTTTTAAAAAATCTTACCCATATGTTCACCTCATTTTATAAATCTCACACACATTAAAATATCAGGAACAGCACCAAATAAAGAAAACAATACAGTGCACTTTAAGTAACTAGAAAATATTGAAACTGAGCATGATTAGTTGGTCCCCAAATAAAAACAAATATTATAACACGCCAGAGTGAGAACTAGGTAATGAGTGGTCTACTTCCACTTACCAGAAGCCACTAAAAAGTCTTAAGTAATTGCAGGACAGCCCACACATAACAGCAGTCTTCAACAGATAAAACGTGCAATTCCAGAACGTAACTACTTTAGAATCAGCTTCTTTTTTTTTTTTTTTCAAAACTTGGCACTAAAATGATTTTACTTCTTTTTAAAACAGAAAATATCCTTCTGTGCTCTCACATACTCTAGTGAAATAAATTTAACCTTTAAAGCAGGAAGTGTTAACCTGTTCCCTAAGAATACACAACACTTCCATTAACACTACAGGAGTTATATACAAGCTCTCAGGGTGCTCTCCTCCATCAATGAAAGTCCATGGGAGCTGAGCTATCAACTTCAGTGGCTGGAGGAATGCATCCTGAGTATAGAATAAATTCTTAAGGATTGACAAAATGCATCAAAACCCTTCATGAAGCATTAAAATATTAATTAAAAAATCTATGTAACTCCACAGCATTGCCCAACTCAATGAAATTGGACAACAATCAATTACCCTCAGGCAAACTTAATTCAACTAATTCAATGAAGTGATGTTTGCTACAACAGAACTAAAAGTTCCAAGGAGATTCATATGTACCTTTTGAATGTCTTCTATTACTAATAATCTAATTCTCTTGCATTATACTTACTCTTTCCGATCATTATCACCGACAGGAACAGAGGGTGTTTTAAAACGAAAGCACAGGGGGGAGGTCTGTGGCCACTGAGTGGGATGGATGCGGGGTGCCCATGCGTGGGAAGTGTGTAGGTAAGGCTTCACATGGGCGGCTCCCATTCATGGAGGCAGCCACTCTGGCCCACATGGGGCACTCTGGATTTTTCAGCAGTGCTCGATGCAGGGCCTGGGTGGCCGATGCATGGATCACGGAAGCACATCTCCCCATGCAACACCGTCACACAAGCAGTTCGACACGTGGACAGCGGGGGGCCATACATGGACGTGTCTCGTTTAAAAACACGCACAGTTGGAAAACAAGCATATTAGCTTTTGTAACCTTCAAGATCACTCTTGTGGATTATGGAATTGGTATAGGTCTACTCTTTGTGGGACAGAATTAGGATCGCTCTACTCCCCTGCATACTATCATAGTACATCTAAAATATGGTAACAACTTGAGCTATGGTAATGTTAGCAGAGCTAAAAACAAGACACACCAAAGGTACCAAACTAAGGATGGTTTAATTATAAATGTACATGAATAAAAGTGAAATGTATAGCTTTTTCAATGCAGTTTATTCTCAAAGGCAAATATTCCAGACCTAGCAATTAAGAGTTAGGTGTGGAACTGACTCAAAGAGAACAAGGAAATTATTCAAATATCCTAACTTAAAAATGTATCCCATGTAATTACAAAGACTGAATTTAATGCTTAATTTCATCATCTCCTTTCTGATAATACTCTGCTTTGGTTTAATATCTTCATCTTGGCTTGATTTAACATTTGTTATTTATCTATCGCACTATTTGTTTGTATGTGTGCTGGCTGTGTTATATTGTCTTAATACAAGTGTTTTCTCCAAAGCTAAACCCTAGTGATTTGGGCTCAATATAGTACTGAAATATCATCTTGATCGGTCTGATAGTTTCAGATTCACCTTTATATTGTTTTTAAATATCAACGCTGGCTTCATTTAGCTTCTTATTCATAATACACTTGCATATGGGCTCTTTTTTCCAGTTCAATATAATACCTATATACTTGCACTAAAATGCTCCGACCATGATTTTACATAGAGATTGCTTACTCAAATATCAATACAGTTCCCATATAATCAATCTGTAACCATAATATCCCATACAGAGACTGCCAATATCTGCTCCTTTCAGTAATGAGTTAATGTCATTTGAATTTCAGGAAGCAACCAATACACGCATTAAAAGGCTAAATCTTGGTTTTGCCACAAGGCCCAAACGAGGGTAAGCATATTGCCCAAACAATGCGGCAAATAGGGATTCTCCAATGTGTCTCTCCCTCGTTTCAGGGGGAAAGTATCCCTACCCATTCCTACCCACCACCCCTGAGAAAAACCAAAGCTATAAACCTGGACCAGAACAGATTTGATGGAGGTTGCTTCCATTCTCTGACCCTTCCCACCCACTTCAACCCCAAAAGGTGAAGAGAAACACAAGACCCTCACAGTGGCTGCCTTCCTCCTTGTACAACTATCTACATGTAGTTAACCTGCAATAGGAAACAAAGGGGATGCCGTTTTCCACTTATTCCATTGTATAATCATGCAAAATGAAACGTAATTTGGCACTATGGGCAGACATATATTTTAAAGTATGGTATCTCAGCTATTTCTAAACATTCTTCTTTTAAAGCACAGTATTCTAAAGAGTTACTAAAAAAAAAAATCACTGGGTGCTTTTACACGACAGCTGCCACCATGGCCACAGATTGCTCCGGGCCATGGCAGGGGCCATCACTCCAGCTGGGACTCGGCCCAGCCACCAAACAAACGTTATGGTGGCTGGGCCGGGGAGACACACAGACCTGTGTCTGCACGTCCCTGTCCCCACGCTACATGGAGTGGCCCACCCCCTTCCCTTATGGAACATTCATGATGGCTGCCATGAAGCACCGCCACTCCAGACTGGGTTAAGTACAGCGGGCCATCATACGTGACGGCCCAATTTACCCCCTGGTAGAGCAGCCCTCACCTGGCTGTTAGTGGCACTTAGCCTGGGCTGCGAGTTGGGGATGGTCCAACTCTACCACCTGTTTGGCTAACTCCACCACCGACCAGGTAACAGCCCAGGCTAACATCTGCCAGGAGCCTTTAGGCATAACAGCGGCACCCGGTTTAATCTGCACAAAAGTGGATTAAACCATGCCACTGTCACGTCTGAAAACATCCACTGGATTCCAAGTTTATTTGTCTAATGTGGTTGTATATGATATCTGTTAAGTTTACAGCTAAAACTATGGCTTTTCTAACAGACCTGTAATCCCAACCAGATCTGAAAGGCAACCTGTGTTTGTTCTAGCTTGTTCATCATCACTAGTAATTAAAGCACTAAGTGTTTGATTATATCCTCAGATACACCTTATGCAGCCTCACTTCAAAGTCTTCATATCAGTCTCCTGTGGATTTGCACAGCTGTACGTGACAGAGGAATTCAGTTCTATGGCCAGAATATTGAAAACAATTCTATTGATGATGCACAAGCCTGAAAAGAACCTACCTCAGTCACTTACAACTGTTAACTCCTGTGTGCATCTCCTACTGGATTAGGAAATAAACGTAATTGGCCACTCCCGATGTCTCCTGCAATATATCCATTCTCAACCCACAGATTCCCAACCAACAATGCAGATGGGTTGAATGCATCAGATAGATTTCCATATTCCATTACCTTCTTCTTCAAATCTCACTAGCATAGGTGGAGGGGAATAACCACATCATTAATTTATACCTGGTTTTTTGGGGAAAGAAATGCTTTCAGATTTTTTTTAAAAAAACCAATCTAAACTTTAAAAAAAACAAAAAAAAACAACCTGTGCTCAATAACACTCTAGCAGAAATAAAGACTATCTTCATTAGGGATGGGCAGACAGATCGCGGTTCGAGTTCGGCTGTTCGGTTGCGTTCGGTTCAGGCGTTCGGTTAGTTCGCCGAGTTCGCGTTCGGCCGTTCAGGAAATGTTTTGTTATTGGGGTTTTTTGTTTGTTTTTTATATGGTTTTTTGTTTTTTTATTTGGTTTTATGTTTTTTTGGTTTTTTATTTGGTTTTTTTGTTTTTATATGGGTTTTTTATTTAATTTTTTTATCTAAAATTATATCTATCTATCTACACTAAATCTAACTGCAATTAACTATTCTAAATGCTATGAACTAAATGGATTATCTAATAAGTACACAGGCCTACTCCTACAAACACTAAAACTAAATCACTAA
>QEPC01000373.1:1224036-1270870 GCA_003113815.1 Sphenodon punctatus
GGTGAAAGCGCCGTGCATGTCTGTTTGCTCGCATTCAGATGTTCACCACAGTCAAACGCGGCCCAGGGTGAAGCTAACCACTCTTTGTGAGGTCGGGGCAGGAGGCGGTCCAGAAGTGTGGCGAATGGTCACCACGGCAGGGGTGAATGAAAAGTAACTTCTGAACAGAAACCCGCAACCACCGTGGAAGGAATTGAACCCAGCCGCGGTGCATTCTGGGCTCGAACCGTGGTCCACATCTCCACTGCATGTCTGTTGTGTTCCCCCGGCCCATGTTTTCTCTGATTGCCCCCGGGCGGTGGTCACGATCCTGTCACTTCTGTTGGGGTTGTACGTGTCACCACAGCCCACGGTGAATCCGTTCACACCGGGGTGGGATTCACTGTGGTGAACTGGAACGCATCACTTCTGAAATCATCCATTGACTTACACTGGGGTCGAAAGGACCCCTGATGACAAAATGATAAAAACCTCCATTTAAAAAAAAATGGGGAGGGGGAAGGAACGTGAAACAACACAGGACAGTTGACCTCACACTTCTTGAGGAATACATGGGGGGAGGAGTGGTTCAGGCTTGCTAAAAAAGTTTTATGATTTTTTAAGCAGCCTTTGGGCTCAGAAAGACCCGCGGAAATTAAATGAAAAAGTTTATAAAAAACAGGTTTTCAACAAAAACCTGAAAATCTTTTCTAAAACAGAAAATAAAAATGAAGACAAATTAGGTAAGTTCTGCACCCTTACATATAGTCCTGTAGACAAACAGAAAAGATATGGGTGAAAACAGACATGACGCTAACCACCCTTTAACCACCCTTGGTAGTTATTTATGCATGTTGCAGGGCTGTATTGGTGCCCTAAGCAGCCCTGAAACATGCATAAATGACCACC
Organism: Sphenodon punctatus; assembly: GCA_003113815.1. Taxonomy (NCBI): domain Eukaryota; kingdom Metazoa; phylum Chordata; class Lepidosauria; order Sphenodontia; family Sphenodontidae; genus Sphenodon; species Sphenodon punctatus. The sequence goes on from QEPC01000373.1 coordinate 1,224,925, forward strand.
AAGGGTGGCTAAAGGGTGGTTAGCATCATGTCTGTTTTCACCCTATATCAGTCAGGAAAATGATCCCATCTGCAGATGAGGCGTTGAGGTTAGAACCGGGAGCATCTGCACTAGAGCCCAAAAATTTATGCAGTGATGCCTGGATGTGTTGATAAATTTTTACAACATGCACTAACATTTTAGTAATATACTATATAACATTACTGTCTAAATCGTGAGCCTTGAGGGAATGGGCAGGACAAAAATGAAAATGAAAATTTAAATTTAAATTTAAATAAATAACAAATTTTGTTCTTTTTTCTCATTTATGTGTTGTGACATCTTTTAATATTTCAGTAAACCATTGCAAACAATATCTAACTTGTTTGCCTGGTCACCGTGCTACAATGTTTTTATAGATAACTTCTTGTGTCAGTGTTTCTTCAACTGACCCTAATTTGCTGTTCAAAATTTCTGTACCTTTGGTTTTTCACATGAATATAAAGTTTTTAAAGTGAGATGCAAAACAGAGAAAGCAAATATGAAAACCTGGAACTGCACTATTTTGAAAGCAATCTTATTACTAAATCTATTTGAAAATCAGTGTCCATGAAAGACTTCCAATGCTATTCGGGCCAATGTAATTCACTAATAATTTAGATGTCTTGATTGGGGCAGAATTATTTTAAAGTGTAGATAAATATATGAGGTAATGCTGCACGATTAGTAGACACTCGTTTTAAATAGTTCTCTTTGTACTGTAGCCCTAGTGTTGTACTTCTGTAACTAAAGCAGTTACACTACCTTGTTTATTTGTTCCTTGTTGATATCTTAGTTGGTTTTCAGAATAGGATAAGTGTTAGTGATTTTCTTTCACACTGAAAAAGAAAATCACTCAAGAAGACACTTTCCAGGTATCTCATTAAATTCAGCTCTTAGGACCCAATCCTGTAACTAACTGAACTTTCCACTCATATCAATGGTAGTTTGGTAGTTTTGCCTGAGCAAAAGGGCTGTATAGATCATCCCTTTCGAGAACGACCTTAATGTTGCAAGTATAAAAATCTTTTTTTTTCCTCTTGGATCTTCTTCATAGAATAGGGGATTCTGCAATTTGTTTCAATGAGAAATATAAAACCTCACTTAAATGTTTTAAGTCCCCCTCATTTAAACAATGGGTGTAAACAGATGAGATGTTGCCCCACTTTCACCCCCATTAGCCCGGATTCACCCACTTGTCCATCAGGTGACTGCCAGATGTTCACCCTGGGGCTGCTACTCACAGCGTCATCCTAGTGAAGGCTGATGACACCGTGCAGGCAAATCCAGGGCAACGTGCTGCACCATGACTGCTTCCCATTGTTGAGGGGCCACGCACGTGGGGCTGCCCAAGAAGCTGGTCCGGAGGCTGTAGCTGGTGCAGAATGCTGCGGCCCGTCTCCTTATGGGGGCAGGTCGCAGGGAGCACATGACACCAGTGCTACAGGCTCTGCACTGGCTGCCTATAAAGTACTGGGCCAGGTTCAAGGTGTTGGTTTTAACCTTTAAAGCCCTTCACGGCCTGGATCCTGCTTATCTGCGGGACCGCCTCACTCCCCATGTGCCCGTGCGACCCTTGAGATCGTCCATGGGAGACTTTTTGGAGGTTCCCCGGACAAGGCGGGTGGCCACAGATGTTAGATCTTTTTCGGTGGTCACCCCTGTGCTGTGGAATTCGCTTCCAGAGGAGGCTCAGTTGGCTCCCACTCTCCTGCTGTTTCGGCATGTATGTAAGACCTGGCTGTTCCATCAGGCTTTTGGCGAGGGGGTGGGGTCCCCACATACTGTATTTTTAAATTGTTTTAAATTTTTTGTAGTTTTTTATTGAATGTTGTTCGCCGCTCCAGGCTGCCCTGAGGGCAGGAGGGGCGGGATATAAATTTTAAATAAATAAATACATTTTTAAAATGGCACCCACTGCCTGTGTTCAGCACCACAGAGTCGTGGCCAGCAGTCTCAGGGAACCAAGGACCAACTGCAACTCTATGGTGAGGGGGAGATGGGAGCAAAGGCAGACTGTGGCCGGGAGGGACGCCTATCCGTTAGTTGTGGTCCTGCACAGCACTTGTGGGTGGCAGCTGCGGCAGAGAGGGGGCTAAGGACTTGCAAAACTGAGTCCTTGGTGATGCAGGATCATTGGTATTTTTATTATGGTTCTGACAGCAACTTCCAAAAATTGCAAACGTTCCCAATGGATCTCCCTGATTATACTACAAATTAGAGAGATTCTATATAGTTCTTTTCTTAAACTCACTACTCTAATGCACTCCAAGATTATTGTTAGCAATAACTCAAAATAATACCTCTGAGAGGAGTGTGTTTTTATATGTTATAAGACAAAAAAGTCAAAACTAAGAAAACAAGCACATATCGTCCCTTTAATGGATTTGGAAGAGTTTATTCTCTTGCAATTGACATAACTGGACTTTTTAAAAAAAATTAACTTATTATAAAGAATTAAGAAAATTATTCAGCTGTACTGGAGACCATAGTTTACAGGTGAAACCCTAACTCTAATAAAAACCAATGGCAAAACATTCACTGACTTAAGTAATGTCAGTATTTCACCACATATAGGGTAAAAACACATCAGGTCAGATGGCTGAGACTGACATGATCTGGCCTAGGTCAGGGCACAGAACAAACAAGCAGGCTGCCAGTCACACAGCCCTGGGGCAGGGAAAATGGAGAATGTGCGAACAGTTGGCCCCGATCTCATGCTGCACCCAGCGCCCCAGCCCCAGCATGACACGCAGCCAACACAGTCCTGGCCCAGCAGACCGGTCTGGAAACAAATGTGCAGCCCCAACATAGCCCACTTTGGCCCAATCGGGTGGCAGCTAGCCCCCACTGCGATCCTGGAGGTCTCTGGGATCACAACCTGGGCTACCCTCCAACAGACTCTAGAGCAATCTGAAGGGAACACCTGGTGAGCCCTCAATAGACATGCCAGTGGCTTGTGGGCCAAAGCATAAAAATGCAGCCACAGCAAGCCACCATCTCATCTGTTTTTACCCTTAGAAAGGGATAATTTTGCACAGATATTAAAGAAAACATTTGGAAATTCAACCCACCCTTAAATTGCCTTATATTAATCAACTTTAAAAGATCGCTCAGTTCCTTCCTAAACAAATCAACGACTAAGGAGAAATCAGAATGTGACAAGGATATACTGTGATGTGTCAAAAGAGAAACCTCATAGGTTAGCAAGTATCCCAAACTCCTTACTGTTATTATACCAGAGGTGGGCAAATGGTAGCTGAGGAGTCACATGCAGCCCTTGGGCATCTGTAGTGCGGCTCTTGCCAGAAGTGGATACCTGGAAATGTGTCCATGCAGCTCCATCAAAATCAAGAGAAGTTGAGCTGCCATTTTGGCTGGTTGGGGCCATGGGAGCAGGCCTATGCCACTAATGCTGCTGTCGAAACCCACCAAACTGCCTGGGAGTCAGAGCTTTGATATGAGGAGGGGAGCTGGGGGAAGCCACGTTGCCCAATCCCTGGGATCAGGGGAAGCCTCAATTGATGTAATGCATGTTGTGGCTCTCAGCAATATGAATGTTTTGGTACATGGCTCTTGGGCTTGGAAACTTTGGGTGCAGCCACACAAGACAGGCCAGGGAGGCCACACCTTAGGTAGCCTTGACCCTCCCTGGATAAACATGCCACACTAGCTGCTTCACACAACACATCCTCAGAAAAATTCCAAGGATGCACTGCATAGCTGCCTTACCCAACTAGGGTAAGGCTGCCCAGGCTAGGACAACACATGTGACAGAGTGCACTTGCCCTGCCACACGCAGTGCAATGCTGCAGAACCATGAGCGACAGGCACTAGAACCTGTCACACGTGGCTACATCATGGCTGGGGGTGAGCTCTCAGTCCAGCTGGGGAAGGGAGGCGGGGCAGAGCACTAGCTCTCACATGGGTGGCACCTCAGCTTCTCCAAGCTGCAGCAACTGCTTCAATAGGTGCTGGCCCACCCAGCATGCCCACAACTGTCTGGCCGGCTCCCCATGTGCGCCCCTAGCGTGGTGGCAGCAATTGCCCAACACAGTTCCACATGAGAATCGGGCCCCTGCAGCTCATGTGGCTGCACTCTTCGTCCAACCCTGTATTATAGACTCAGTCAGAGAGAGCGTATTCCTCTGTTAAATAGGGACACACCATTCCTTAAAAAAAAAAAAAATCAGTAAAAGATGTCTCAGACTTCAAGAAACTTGAGTAAAATACTAGTATATAAATTGTTAACGGAGGGAGATATCAAAATTCATACTGAAGTACACTCAGAGTGAACATCCCTAATAACAAAACTGCTCTTTCATCCAATACAGGGGAAAAAAACAGAATATCCAATTCAGGAAATCCATTTTAAAGTAGCCTTTAAAAGCCACCATGAAGCAACTGCATGTGCATTCAGTCCGTTCTGGCCACGGGAACACACTCACAGCCGAACCCAGCCGGGGAACGGGCAGGGAACAATGTGCAACCGCCCTGCCACACCCCCATGTTGTTGCCATTGCCCAGCCCCCTCGCCCCCAGTCATGATGGGCTGCCATGCCATGGCAACCGCCCTCCCCCCTTCCATGGGCCAGGACAGGGCTGGGAACAGACATTCCCACCTGGTTCCATCCGCTCTGGCCCAGCTGGGCAGCTGCTGGAACCTGACTCAAACTCATGTCAAAAAAGATATAGCTGAAATAGAAAAGGTACAGAGAAGAGCAACAAAAATGATAAGGGATATGGAATGATTCCCCTATGAAGACAGGTTGGAGCTCTACAGCTTGGAGAAGAGATGACTAAAAGGGGAAATGATAGAAGTTCATAAAATCATGAGTGATGTGGAACACGTTAATAGGGAACTGCTATTTACCCTCTCAAATACTACTAGGACTAGTGGGCACTCAGTGAAACAAATGAGTAGCAGATTTAAAATAAATAACAGGTCCTTTTCAAACGGTCACAGGTGCATGGAGGGTGGGTGGGCAGGCGGTGCCCATTGCTCTGTGCATGGGTGATGGGTGGAGTACAGGAGCACACACGCACCCCCACCCACTGGCTGCAGCGTTTGCACGGAAATCTCCCCGCACCCTTCAAACTGACGGTCCCCCCTCAGCACATTGGGTGTCCATTTAAAAAGGGCCTAAGTATTTTTTCACTCATGAAGATGTGGTCAAGGCCAGTAGTATAGCTGGGTTTGAGAAAGGGTTGGGCAGGTTTCTGGAGAATAGGTAGCAGCTATTAGCCAGGTAGGTTTGGGGAATGTAACTTTACTGTCTGGAGCTGGGAGTGAACAGCAGGTAATGGACTGCCCCATAGTGACCCTGTTGGGTACTTCTCCACGCAACCAAGATTGGCCACTGTCAGGGACAGGTGCTGGGCTCGATGGACCATTGCTCTGACCCAGTATGGCACTTATGTTCTTATGGACCGCGGGCCTGCTTCATTCCAGGTCTACATTTTTGGCCCAGTTGCTATCTCGGCCAGGGCTTGAACCGGCGTGGCAGACCCGGAACAAACATAACAACACGACGCTGGCCCAGTCGAGTCAAACTGGGCCCGTGTTGTCTGTTAACACCCATTTACTGTGGGCCTGCGAGTAAGTACATTCTTTAGTAGGCTGTTTTAAAACCTTTTTTTTATTTTGTCACATGCAGCAATGAGACATTTCAAACTATTTTAAATTCATTTTTGAAAATTAAAACATTTTATTTTGATCATTAGCAGATTTCAGGCCAAACACAACAGCCTTGGCTTAAAGGGAGGAAATGCTTTTTAAAGTATTGTAAAATTAGTTTCAATTGAGGGACAACCGACATTGTCCACAAATTCTGAACATATTTTGATTTGTCAAAGATAAAATTTATGGGGGTTTTAAAAGGGGGAGGGGTTCCATTCTCCACTAAGGGTCTCACTCTTACAAGGTTCAAAATACCCCCCAAACCATGTGATCCTCACTCATTGAAGTCCATAGCAGTTCTGCTGTCAACTCTAGTGAGCTCAAGACTATTGCCACAGCCATGAAATTTGAGGAAGCTTCCCAATTCCTGGGATCATTCCCCTATGTTTGGAAGCGCTCACTCCAGGGCTCACACAGAGCCAATCTGAAAGTGGGCTAATTAAATTTGCCTAGTTTTTCCTCCACCCTTGAAACATATAGGACACAATAAAAATAAACATAAGTCCGTGCATCTCCCTTCAAGCAGAGTGGGACATTATCCTTCCTGCCTCCCGCACCTCAGATACACAAGCACATACACACACAGAGAAGAAATAAAATATTTTAACAGCAGCCTTAAGAGTCAGTTCCCGCTAACGAAGAAAATTCTTCTTCTGTGAGAAATAAGGATCATTATTAGCAGAAGTAAAGCAAAGCATGAGGAGAGGAAAGGAAATGGCCTGAGAGGAGGGCGACGCCCCAGACAGGGGAAAGAAAGCAGAAAAGAGACCTTAAAATGGCGCCTGCAAAAGGGGTGGGGGGGAATGAGAGCGAAACTGCGCAACAAACCCTGGCAGGCAGCCAGACAGCGCCATCTTCTTCCCTCTTCTCCCCGTCACTTTCACAGACATGCAGGCACATACCGAGCAAGTCTCACACGGCAAACAAGCCCACACAGAGTAGGGGCTGCTGCTCGGCCACTGCTTTCTTTCCTTTAAAGAAATACACTGATGCTGACGATATTAAAACCTAAAAAATATTAACAGCGTGTCAGTCAGCAAGGCCTTCAGCCTCAACTTCCCTTTCCTCACTGGGAATAAACCACACTTCAAAATAATCCCAAACGGATCTTCTTTGCCTCTCCCATTTTTAGGAGGGGTTTGATTTAATTCTTGTACACATATATTTTTCTTCTACAAAAAAACATGACTCCATCTGGGTGGAGGTGAATAAGGGTGAAAAGAAAAGCAGCGGAAAATTAAACAATCCCACCCCAAAATCATCCAGATTTTTTACCCTTTGCAACTCGGAGGGGTTTCCATCAGATCCCCCCAACATGTTTATTTTCAATTAAAATTAAAGCGAGGGTTTTGTGTTGTTTTTTCTTGTAAAAAGGGTGAATAGTTTTATGGCACAGAGAGAAGCATCTATGAGAAAAACCAAAAGAGTTCATGACAAAACAAAAATCTACTTTATTGTTTGTTTCAAAATATACAATTGCAAACAAATACTTTCGTTTCAAAAGACGATTAAAAAAAAAAAAAATTAAAACCGATCTGATGGAGGAAAAAAATGTTTTAATGAAAACCTACCGCCCAAGAATTACAGACATACACATTCTCACAGACACACAAAAGGAATCAGTATTTCCATTCGTTGTAACAAAAATAAGGCAGAGATCAGCTCAGAGACGCAAAAAAATATAAATAAATAAGCGAAAAGCACCATCAAAATCAAATGACTACGAGTAAAAGCAGCGAGAAATAAATCCCCAGCAAGCCCAAAAACCGAGGCACAAACTCGAGAGAAATTATCAGAAGATCGGAGTTGGTGGGAGGTGGAGGAAAATCAAGCGTAGAATGAAAAAAGAGAAAAAAAGAAAAGAAAAATCCTTCACGACCCCACGCCCAGGAGGGAGACGAAGTGTCTCCATTTTCCTGAGGAGGAGGAAGAAAAAGTGCTTCAAAGACCAAAGAGCTTTAGAGAAAAGCAAAGAAACGAGGGGGAAAAAAGAGGGAGGAGATTTGAAAAGATTATTTTTCTTTCTCCCTCACACACTCTCTCTATCCCCCTCTCCCTCACTCTCTCTCACACACACACACACACTCCCTCTCTCTCTTCTTTCTAGCCCTCTCTCGATGGCCACCAAGGGGGCGGAAAATAAATAAAAAAAACAACACACAACAACTAATTTTAAACCGGCTCAATCAATGAGTCATTAAAAGAGATTTTTCCCTCCTCTCCTGAATTTGCATGGCATCAGCAAGAAAAAAAACACCCCAAACCTCTCCCCTCTCTGCAGCTATCAGCCTGGACCTGAAACCTTATCTCTCCTCTCTCGCCTCCTTTATTTTAAGAAACAACTTTTTTTTAAGCGCCCTCAGCAGCCACCACCATCGACTCGCTGCAGAAGAAATATTTCATTTCCATGTGAATTAACATCTGCCCAACAACAACCACCCACCAAAATATCCCTCTTCTTTCTCCCCTGTCTCCCCTCTCGCTCTCTCTAGATATATATTTATATACATAGCCCCAGAGCCAATAGCTCTCTGGGCTGAAACCTAATATCCTGGTTTTGGCAACTCCTGGTTGTTAATTTGCTCCTCTTTCTTTTCTGTCTGTCTGGAGATAGATTTCCCCCCTCTCTTTTCCCTCCCCGAAGGAAGGGAGGAAGGAGGTTGTGTGTTTTTTTTTCCTTGAAATTTTTATCACAAAATTATAATACACTCAAAGGGAAACTCACCGTCATGAAAAAGCAGTGCCTTGTCAACGGGGTTTCTTCGCCATCACATCAGGGGCTGGCAGTGTAAGAGAGAGAGAGGGAGAGAGAGAAAAGGGAGGGGAGAGGGAGAAAGAGAGCGAGAGAGGAGAGTGTATAGTACAGAGCCCAGTGCAGGAGTTCCCAGCCACAAGGAGAGAGACTAGGAAGAGAGAAGGAGAGAGAGAAACGCAGCCACCACACACATATATTAGTAACATTATTATTATTATTATTACCATGCTCTAACTAACGAGCTGTTTTTTATTTATTTTTTTAAGTAGGTCCCTTTAAAAAGTTTAAAAAACAGAAAAAACGTGTAGACATGAACGATTTGTATACTTTTATATGTCTATATACTTGTATATATTTTACCTTTAGATAAAAGTTGTAACTACTGATCTTTTGTCATAGTCTTTGAAAGTAAACTTGTATCACACACACACACACACACAAAGTATAACCAAATCCAGCTTGAAATGACCAGGATGTTTTCTTTCAGTTGAATGTTGTAATTTACTAAACAATTCTTGCATCTTTAAACGCTTTACAGGCACAATCCTTCATCCCCTTAAAGTTAATGGGAGGCAGGAGCTGAAACCTAAATAAATTATGCCCTAAATAAAGCAAGTTCACCTTGAAAAAGCTACCATGTCTTTCAAATGGAAGTGGCAATGTTCTGAATTTTTGCTATATATCTATATTTAATTGCATTGTGTATCCTTCCCATAGACACAAAAAATCTACATGCATAAAGCAAATTCTGTTTAAACTGGTTGAAACTGAAATAAAGTAATAAAGTGATTTTCCCCCCTCCTCCCATAACTACTCCACTGCAGAGTTCCTGTTGATTTCAAAGCTTTTGAAGTTTGGAGGACTGCAGTAAATGCACGCTTTGATCTGTGAACCTGTTATACTAAACCTGTTTGCTCAATTTGAGCAAAACTGTTCTACTCAACAATGTAATTCTTATTTATTTCCATTTGTCTTTTATTACATTTTTGTCTATTCTTCTGAAACCTTTTAAAATGTGTAAAAGAAGTTCAACTTAAAATAGTTCTAATGTCTTCTTTTGGTACAAGATACAATCATAGAATCATAGGATTGGAATTGAACTCAGAGGTCATCTAGTCCAACCCCCTGCTCAATGCAGGAAATCTATAGCTACAGTATCCCTGACAGATGGCTGTCCAGCCTCTGTTTGAAAACATCCAGTGAAAGAGAGCCCAACCTATTCCTAGGCAAATTGTTCCATTGTCGAACAAGGAAGTTCTTCCTAATTTCTAACCAAAATCTGCTTTCTTGTCATTTGAGCCCATTATTTCTAGTCTTGCTCTCAGGGGCAACAGAGAACAAGTCTTTACCATCTTCTCCTGTGACAGCCCTTCAGGTATTTGAAGACCACTATCATGTCTCCTCTTAGACTTCTCTACTCTAGGCTAAACATACCCAGTTCCTTTCAACCTTTCCTCATAGGATTTGGTTTCGAGACCCAACCATCTTTGTTACCCTCCTCTGAACCTGTTCCAATTTGTAGATGTCCTTCTTAAAGTGCAGTGCCCAGAACTGGACACAGTACTCCAGGTCTGATCAGTGCAGAATAGGGTGGAACTATTACTTCTCAACTTAAAATCTCCACCTGGATGTCCCGACATCAACTCAAGCTCAACATGGCCAAGACTGAACTCCTCATTTTTCCTCTTCCTCTCCGTCTAACCTGCCCATCTGCATCGATGGAGTCACCACCCATCCTGTTCTCCAAGCCCATAGCTTGGGCTTCATCTTCGACACGCACCTCTCTTTTAAACCTTACATTGACTCTGTTGCCAAATCCTGCCGATTCGCCCTCCATGACATTGCTCAGATCCGCCCCTTTCTCTCTACCTCCTCGGCCAAAACCCTTGTTCATGCCATGGTTATCTCTCGCCTCGATTACTGCAACCTCCTCCTTGCTGGCCTCCCTCGCTCTCACCTGTCCCCCCTTATCGCAATCCAAAACTCCGCTGCCAAGGTCATTCACTCTGCCCGTCGCTTCGACCATGTGCAGCCTCTCCTCTTCTCTCTTCACTGGCTCCCCCTTCCTGAACGTATCCTGTTTAAACTCCTGGTATTCACGTTCAAAACACTCCACAACCAAGCTCCCCCTTACCTCTCGGACCTAATCTCCCTACGCACTCCTGCACGCGCTCTCCGCTCTTCCTCTGTCCCCTCCCTCACTCTCCCTCGTTTCTCCTGCTCACCTAACTGCCTTCGACCCTTCTCCCTCGCTGCCCCCCATGCCTGGAACTCCCTCCCTACCCACATCCGCCTTGCCCCTTCCCTCCGCTCCTTCAAATCCCTCCTCAAGACCCACTTTTTCCTCGCCGCCTTTCCCAGTGCCTGCTAGTCGTTCCCATATACCTACTGTCTGCCCTCCTCTGCAGACTGCTGCAACCAACCTGATTGTAACCAAGCCAAGCACATGCACCTGAGACTTCGCATCCGCCTGAATGTTTGTTGGTCTTCTCCCCTGTCTCTCCCACTGTCCCCTCTCCGTCTCCCCCTCCTTGTCTTTTTAGATTGTAAGCCACAGGCAGGGACCGCATCTATTTCTATGTTCCGTACAGCACCAGGTCACACTACTGGCGCTATATAAATGTTTATAATAAAATAATAATAATAATAATGCTTCTCTTAATACAGCCTAAAATTGCATTAGCCTTTTTCCCCTTTTTTTTTTTTTTTTTGCACCTTCATCACACTGCTGACTCATATTCAGTTTAGGATCCACTACAATCCCTAGATCCTTTTACATATGCTGCTGTCAAGCCAGGCATCACCAATCCTATACTTACTTATGCATTTGATTTTTCTTACCTAAATGCAGAACTATACATTTATCTGTTGAATTCCATTTTATTAGTTTCGACCCAGTTTTCCAACCTATCAAGATCATTTTGAATTTTATTTTTGTCTTCTAAGGCATTAGCTATCCCTTCCAGTTTCGTGACATCCGCAAATTTGATACGCATTCTCTCTATTCCTTTATCCAAGTCATTAATAAAGATGTTGAACAGTACCGGGCCTTGGACAGAGCCCTGCAGCACCCCACTCGACATCTCCTTCCCATCACATTGATGTGGGGTCATTGATGAGCACTCTGAGTACAGTTCTTTAATCAGCTGTAAATCCACCTAACAGTAGTATCATCTAGCCCATATTTTATCAGCTTGCCAACAATTATTTCATGAGGGAACTTTGTCAAATGCTTTGCTGAAATCAAAATATATTATGCCCATGGCATTCCCGTGAACCACTAAACTAGTAACTCCATCGAAAAAGTAAATAAGATTAGTCTCAATGACTTATTCTTGACAAATCCATGCTGGTTTCTAGTAATCATTGCATTGTTTTCTAGATGCTTACAGGTTGACTGCTTTATAATCTGTTCTAGTATTTTTCCAGGTATTGATGTCAATATGACTGGTCTATAGTTTCCCAGATCCTTCTTTTTACTCTTTTTGAAGATAGGAATGACATTTGCCCGTCTCCACTCTTCCAGCACCTCACCTGTTCTCCAAGAGTTCTCAAAGACAATAGAGGTTCTGAGAGTACATTAACGAGTTCTTCAGTACCCTAGGATGTCATTCCTCCAGCCCCGAAGACTTGAACTCATATAAAGTAGCTAGGTATTCTGTGACCATCTCTTTATCTATCCTGAGCTGCAATCCTTTCCCCTCATCATTCATGCTACTTTTGCCAGGTTGGACACAGTTTCCATTGTGGCAGAAGACAGGCCTTTTTACACAGATGCCCCCCCCCCCCCCGCCACCACTGGGTGGGGGGGCATCCGTGTAAATGGCCAGAAGTGGGTGTGGGGATGGTCAGTGTTTGTTTGTGTGAACACCATGAGCAATGAGTGGGGGTGCGTGTGCATTCCCACGCAACACCCACCTCCACCCATCATCCACCCACGGAGCCCTCCAGAAAACTGGAGGAGGCCCCGTGGGTGGAGGTGGGTGTGCATTCGTGTAAAGGGACGCACACACACACATCCACCCACCACTCCAGAACATCTACCCTTCCACCCCCCACCGTCCATGTAAAAACGGCCACAGAGGCAAAATAGGAGTTCAGAAGTTCTGCCTTCTCTCTGTCACATTAACATTTTACCATCTTCACCGAGCAGCGTACCTACGATTTCCTTATTCTTCCTTTTTCAGGTTAATTTTTTTTTAAAAAAATTATTATACTTTATTTGCCGTGACCAATAGTCATTGGCATAATATCACTATGTACCATGTACAATATACAGTACACTATAAACGTTTCAAAACAAATTAAAACCATACAATTAAGTACAAAAGAAAAAGGGAGAATTAAACACCGAATAGAGCACCAGTAGGGTCCGGGTCCTAGAGCCCAATACCAACTACAGCAAAACAACAGATACCACCGCCCTACCTCTTAGCCATTTATGCTGTTAGTCAACATCACAGCCCGGCCCTGAATACCCCAAACCTTCCATCATCCAAGACAGCAGTAACATTTTCAATATTCCCATTTTGCCAGCCTCGCCTACTGACGAAGCAGTCCTATTTCCAAAAATTCATCTGCCGTCTGATTTTTCTTGTGGCGCCATACCTGATAACCAAAAATGACCACCTTCACGGTCAAAACGGATGCCCTAAAATTTAGACATAAATTATACCTCCAATGCTGGGGTGCAGATGCAAACACTTCCTCAAGACTCAAGAGAAAACTACACCTCAAAGCCTTGTAACTGGGGCACGCAAACAAAATGTGACTAATGGTGTCCAACTCCTGCAACGCACAGGCGGCGCATCTTCTCTCCTGCCAAGGTACCCTATGATAGCATCCTTCCAGGACAGCCGAGGGAAAAACTCCAAAACGGAGACGAGTGAAGGCACTTCTTAGTTGGAAACTAGGCCACACTGCCAGGTAACTGGTTTCAAGTGTCTGGGCTAAGGGGGGCCTATACAAAGGGTTTACCCTTTGCAAATGAAGCATTTCAGAATCCTCCTGTAATTGCTGGTCCTCCATTTGCTGTTTGACCAGGAACATAGCACATTTGGGCCCCAAAGTAATCAGAGAATCTCGTGAAAACCCCAGATTCCCTAAAATACTATCCACTCTGGCCAGCCAGGAAGGGGACAAACCCTCAGCCAAGATCTCTTTTAGCAGAGAGTTCTCATTTGACGGCAAAGATACCACCCTTAACCAAAATTTTATTATTGTCTGGGAGGCAAAGAGGCTAATTGGGGGGGAGCTAGTTTCTAAGCGCAAAAAAATCTGGGGGGTGCCCCTAGGTACCCCCAGAATAGCTCTCAAGAAGCTATTTTGCAAGGGCTCTAACTGCCCCACGAATTCCACCCCCCAAATGGCAAAACCATACAATAGTTGGGTAATTACTTTGGCTCGGAATAGTCTAAGAGCCGGTAGGAGCAGTTTGCCTCCCTTCCCAAAATAAAACCCACGGATGGCACCAGCCGCTTGCCTGGCCCGTGCTTTGGCCTGGATCCATTGTGCCCTCCAAGAAGGAGCATTAGAGAGGATCACACCGAGATATTTAAATTGCGAGACCTGGTCAACCAGTTGATTATTTATCTGCCATTTATGAATTTTACTTGGCCTCCCCCGACTAACAATCAGCACCTTGGTCTTTTGATAGTTAATGCTAAGGCCTTCCCTAGCACAATAAGCACCGGACCTATCCATTACATGACGTAAACCTACCACTGAGTGGGATATCAGTGCCGTATCATCGGCATAAAGAAGGGAGGTTATCTGCTTCCCGTTAATGCGGGGGGAATGAGAGTCTGTTTCCGCAAGGAAGGGTGGGAGGTCGTTCAGGAAGATGTTGAAGAGCACAGGCGCCAACAGGCAACCCTGCCTGACGCCTTTATTCACCGCCACCCTCCGAGATAGTAAACCCTCCCTAGAGCACTTAACCTGTAGAGTATTACTTTCGTGTAACTTCCTTATCAAAAAAAGCAATCTAGGTTCCATGTTGAGGTTCTTCAACTTTACCCACAGCCGCTCCCTGTGTATCGAATCAAAGGCCATTTTTAAATCCAAAAAGCATAAATATGCTTTTTTGCCCTGGCTCAGAAGCTTCCTTGTCAGATGGGTAAGTACCAATATATGGTCTACTGTGGATCGAGATTTCTGAAAACCTATTTGCTCTGGTCTCAATATTTGATTTCCCTCAAGCCATTCCTGAAGCCTTAAGAGCAGTAATTTTGTATACAGCTTCCCCAAAATACTAAGTAAGCTAATTGGTCGGTAACTCTCAGGGGCCTCTCGGTCACCATTCTTATAAATAGGCACTATAATACTATTGAGCCATGCTTTAGGGACCTTACCAGAAGCATTTATTGAGGTAAATACTGGCGCCAGCAGCTTTGCCCACCAATCTGGGGCTTCTTTCAGAAGTTCAGGCGAGACCGCGTCTGAACCCGGGGCTTTTCCCCCTTTAAGATGAATAATCAAGTCCCTGACCTCATCCACCTGGACTGGGGGCCAGAGCGGGAATGTACCAGGTTCCTCTAGGGAGATAGATGGCACGAGAGACAATGAAGCTGCAAAAACACCTTCGTAAAATCTCTCCCATCTGACCGTCGAGATTTCGATGGCAACCGTGGGCATCCCCTCAGCACTCAACTGCCGAAACACACCCCAGAATTGCTTTGAATTTCCACCGCCCACAGCCCTCCCAAGCCGGACCCATAACGACCTCTGAAACTGCCGCCTCTTCATATCTAAGAGGTGGCGATATTGAAAACGGGTATCCAGCCAAGATCTCCTGGCTATAGAAGACGGATACATTTTCAAATGGCGTGCAGACCTCCTCAACCTTTGGCGGCAAGAGTGACACTCTGCATCAAACCAGCTCCGGGTATTCTTGCGACGAATCTGAGTACCTCTCCCCGGGTTCAGGATTGGATGTAAATAATCCAGGACCTACTCAAGTCCCTCTCCTGCATCCAAAAGCCCCACACCGATCTGACGAATCAAGCCGTTCAAATCAAATCCTGCAGCCAGGGCGACAAATAATAGGGCTAAATGCTTAGTCCAATGCGCCCTCCTGTAGACGGGGCCAGAATCCTGAGCTGGCAAAGCGCACAGTTCCTCCTGCGGCATGTGTGACTGGCCACACAATAATGTCAGAGCAGAGTGATTAGTCTCAGAGCTGGGCTGAATTTCCATTCTCAGTACTCTTGGCAGAAAAGAGGGGGACACCAAAAAATAGTCAATGATGCTAGACCCGAGAGCCGAATGGAAGGTGTAACCACCGTCCCTATCGCCCTCCAGTCTTCCGTTTAAGATCACCAGTTTCAGGTTATTCACAAGTTGTTTCAAAGCCCCGGCATTTGCGTTTTCCCTTTTGTCATGAGCTTTCCGTGGAGGGATCAAAGTAAAATTACGATCTTCCCCTCCCATAGGGGTACCCTGCCACTCCCCTACCCTTGCGTTAAAATCACCACCAAGAATTACCACTATACTGGGGTACATTTCTCTCGCTGTTTGAATTTCCCCCGTAATCACACCCCGAAGAAAAAAAGCTAGAAGTAGTAAAATCTCTGGGGAAGGCACGCGCTTGTTGTTGGGGACAATGGTGAAATTTTCAGGGGATGTGGTAGTTCCTCCAGTTGGCCAAACGCCAAGGAAAGTGGTAAAAACAGGAGAGTCAGAGGGGAGTGAGAGACCCAATCTTACTCCAGTGACGCAGTTTTCCAGACCAACCAATCAGATAGTTTCATATAGTCCCCTGCCACTTAATTTAATTGTTACCATATTGCCTTTACATGGTAGCCGTCCTCCGTTCTGGATCACTCCATTAGACGCCGCTGAACATCTTAGAATACTGTTGAATTTCCCAGTAATGAGATATATTCCGATTACTAGGCATTATATACAGTCGGTGGATTCGCTGTCAACAGTTCGGGACAGACAGGTAGTGAACATCACTTTTATGGCCCCTGAAATTGTGCTGGCCATCTGGGAGGCCAGACAATCTCTGGAAGAGCGCTCAGTCTTCCTAGCAAGGGCTTTTGAATCTAGTGCGGGCTGTCTGGTCCAGAGGGGGAGGGAAATAATGCAGGACCCCGGGATAGTACAGGGGTTAGTGGACGAGGCCCAGCCTAATCAAGGGCCACCAGTGCCCCAGGAGCAAGATGGCCATCAGGTGCACCAGGGAGGGTCTCCCTTGATTTTGAACTCTTCGCTGAATTGTCAGAAAAAAAGCTCTCTTTTGGCACCGCTGGTAGCTGAAGGTCCTCTGAGGGTCCCTAAAGAACCTAGAGCCCAGCAGCCGGTGCCTCTTCCCCGTGGTTCTTTTGCTCCAAAACATCTTAGAGGTTGCCTGGGAGCTCCTCTTTTAAAAGAGACTTCTGAATGTCTGGCGGTTAGTATGCTTACCAAGCTCGACTCCTTATGCTTACAACTGGATAAATTAAAATCCAGTCCCCAGTGTGCTGAAACCAGAGTTCAATCAGCCTTTGGGGGCAAAGTTACCACTCCTTCTCCGAGGACGGGGCTGTTGAAACATTCTCAGAATAAACTTTCAGTGTCTGCATTGGGGATAACAGAAGAAAACTTGATTGACCGTGGGTGGGAGAAAAATGTTGTGGTTCATAAAAAGGTTAGTGATACTATACTATTTTCCTCTGGAGTGATTAAGGGTACGGTCATAAATGAGGGTATAACAGTTTCCTACCTAATGGAAGGAGCAGCGAGCAGGGGGAAGAGGAAGCTCAAGTACATCACTTTGTAAGCCCAATGGGTGAGCTAATACCAGTGACTGTCGAGCAAAAATCTAACTCCCAGTCAGCAATATTTATCGATTCTGTAAGTAATAGTCACAATGCTGTTGTTGATGTAGCAGCCCGGCCCTCCTCCTCCTACACCCAGTCTAGTATAACATGACAATTACCAAATGTAACACAAAAAATTGCTTCCTGGAACATTGCGGGTTGGAGAGCACGGCTTTTGGACGATTATTTTGTCCGGTTTCTTCATGCCCAGGACATCTGCCTGCTGCAGGAAACATGGGCACGGGAGGATTTACAGATGGCTAGCATGCGAATTCATTCAGTAGCCGCTTCTGTCAAAGATTTTGGGAGGGCCAGCAGGGGCCTGGCGCTGGTGTCTCCCAGCTCCTCCAATTTGATTTCTTTTAAATTAATAAATAGTTTTAAATCATATTTTGCTTTGTACTATTGTGTTTTTTCGGGGGGGTAGTGATTTATTAATTGGGAACGTCTATATACCTCCTCCTTCTTCTATTTTTCCTTTTACTTCTAACATACCTGAAAAAATCATTTTTCTCTAGATTATCTAGCCCTGGGATCCTACCTAGCATTGCTCTGAATTTATTAAAATCAGCTTTCCCAAAGTCTACGGTACACATTTAAGCTCCTAGTCTTCACCTATAAAGCTCTTCACAACCTTGCTCCCCCCTACCTCTCTGCACTTATCGCCCTCCATACTCCAGCCCGTGCACTTCGCTCCTCCTCTGTCCCTTCTCTCACCCTTCCACGCCTTCCCTGCTCCCCTAAGCGCCTTCGTCCCTTCTCACTTGCTGCCCCCCATGCCTGGAACTCCCTCCCTGTCCACATCCGCCTTGCCCCCTCCCTTCATACCTTCAAATCTCTCCTTAAAACTCACCTCTTTCGCTCTGCTCTGTCTGACTCTTTATCCTGCTGAGCCACTATTCCTATACCTACGATCGGTTTACCCTTATCCTTGCAACATGGACCTGCCTGCTGTCATTCTCATCGTAACCAAGCCAAGTACGTGCACTTGAGACCTCGCATCTTCATGAATGTTAGACCCCTTGTCTCTCCCTCTGTTCCCCTTCCTAAGTCTCTCCCCCAGCTCCTGTCTCTCAGATTGTAAGCCCTAGGGGCAGGGACCGTGTCTATTTTATTACTTTGTAAAGTGCCAGGTACACTGCTGGCGCTATATAAATGTTTGTTAATAATAATAATAATAATAATTTAACTATACTCAGCTTTTCCTTTCCTTAAGATCATGAATTCCAAAATTACATGGTCACTCCCCCCACCCCCCAAAGTTCGCACTACTTCCACCTCATTGACCAAATCTTCCCTGTTAGTTAGGATCATGTCTAGGTGTTTTTAAACAAGCCAGGCTGGGGGAGATCCGTGGCTGCTGAGTGGCACAGCTGTGGAGCAGCCACCCAGGTGAAGTGTGTGGGAATGGATTCTAATGGGTGGCTCACAGAATGGCCACCAGGGCCACACAGACATCCTCCACGCCCTCCCACAGCCACCAACCAGCCCCACAAACAACTCACACAGGCAGCTGTTCCCCCTTTCCTTGCCTGCCAAGCCCCACCCAACCGCCCACACTCTGCCATGATGCACAGCCATGGAAACAAGAAGCCGCAGCAGGCACTAATCCTGTCCTGCCCATGACCCCAGGAGCCGGTGCAGCCACTGGCAGTTCCAGCCAACCACAGAGACGCATACAGGGCGGGACCCACAGAAATCACAATACACCTCTCGCAGCATGTGTGTGTCCTTTAAGGGCTCCCGGTAGGGCTGGGGGCAGGACAGGGGAGCTGGTCAGGCAGCAGATGGCTGTGATGCCACTATGGGTTAAACGGCAGCAACCCTCCATGGTACTGGCAAACCTGTCTGCTGGCGTGGGTGGTTGCCCCATTTCACACAGGTAAGAGATGCGTGGGTACCCGTTGCCATGTACTTTTTTGGCTTGCCCGGCACAGTGTGCTCCGGATTTCTCAGCAGTGCACTGTGAGTGGCCATGAGCGGGTGCTGAGTGGCTCACAGAAGCGTGCATCCCCCACCACCACCTTAAAACAGGCAGCTGGATGGGTGGCTATGCGTGGTAACATCTAGTTTTAAAACATCCTAAGATAGTTGGCACCCGTCCCCCCCCCGCCCCAAATTCTTCACTCCACCTTTTCAAAGATGAATTTGCCAGCCAGTCAAGGCAAGAATCTGTTGGACATTCCATGCTTAGAAGAGTTTGTCTTCCAACAGATATCGGGGTAGTTGAAGTCCCCCATTACTACTACTACTTGACTCCTTGAAAAATTTGCATTCTGTTTTAGGAAAGCATAAGCAATATCTTCTGCTTGGTTTGGTGGTCTGTAGTAGACTCCAAACAGGATACTATAGTAGCAGTAGTTCTTTAAAATCAATTTGGTCATAAATCTTGCTTTTTAATAGAATCTCCCAATGATTGAAGATTGGGTCCCAATTTTTACCTCAAAAAAAAAAAAAAAGTAGGTTACATTTTTATAGAAATAATAAAGTTCTTGAAAGACTAATTCCTTCCCTTTTTTGTAAAGCCTTATCTTTCAGATTTTATTTTAAAAGTTACATTTGTTTCATACTGTACTTGAAAAAAATATTGGCAGGAGGTTTTTTCTCTCACCTCACTGCAAAAAAAATTTTAATCTCAGCAGAGATCAGGATTTAAGGATTTTTTTCATTCATTTGGTAACATCTTTCCTTTAAAGTTACATATGCCCTTTTCACACAGACACACACGCTAACACTGATAAAATGGGTGTTACATTTTATTATACACGTTGCAGGGCTGCAGGTGTGCTCTATGGGTGTCCTGCAACATGTATAATAAAATGTAACACCCATTTTATCAGTGTTAGAGTGTCTGTGTGAAAAGGGCCGTAATGTTCTTTTTCAGATGACATGTGGAAACTGGTAACTTGAAGAAAAAAAGAAAAAGGAAAGAAAAAAAAAAGCTTACTGGCACTGAGATTCCCCAAAGAAGCAAAGAGACAAATTTTTCATATGTTTAATTTATTGGCTGGCAGCATCCAAATGTCTTAATTTTTAATGGAAAGTGCCTCATGGTGTTTGTAATGGTTTACTCATTGTAAAATGAAACATATAAAGGGCCCAGTCTTTACCCAGACAAAACTAATTACACCTTCTTTTGACTTTAGTGGATGTTTTGTTTGAGCAATGTGTTCTGAGCTGTACACAAAATAAAGGTCTCTCTTTTTAAATTTTGTTTTGTACATAGAAGGAAGATAGTACACTGAGCTCTTGTCCTTGGAGGGGTGGAGAAGAGCAAAGTGCCACTTTCATGCCACATTACCCTCTTCCACAGGTAGAGAGCAATAAGTGCAGATTGGGAAGGTAGCGAATGGTCTTTGAATATTTTTTATTTCAAAAGACCCACACATAAACCATTGCAAATTACTGTAAAAAGAGTTCACTATGACTTACATTTCCTTTGCCTGGACTAGGGTGACTTCTCAATTTCATGAATGTAGTTGTCTCTCTCCTCTCTCATGTCTTTCCTAAACGGTAAGCCCTAGAGATAGAGACCTCTCTCTAATTAAGATTCTACAGATTCAGGTACACTGCCGGCACTATATAAATAATAAATTATTATTATTATTATTGACAACAACCTTAGTCAGAGACTTGCAGTAACTAGGGAGAGTAGGTTGTCTGTGCAGAGACCACTTGACTCCACTAGATTTCCCAAGAGCTGTGTCATTCAACAGTTATGGGGATTACAACTCTGCTTTTTCTTCCACACAGAGGATATTATAAGCATTGCTAATTGTTCACATGAATAGCTATCATGATTGATGTATATTTATTTAAAAAGTAGGTAGCTTTTACAAAAAAAAACTCTTCTGCTTAATGATACTAGGCTGTACAGTCCACCAGTGCAAATTATAAAAAGTCAGGAAAATAAGCACTGAAGTTATTATCTTTACTCATCAGTCTCCTTCTAAACTTCAACTCCCTCTTGCCTTGCACTGCAACTATTCCCTCTCACCTCAAACCACCAATGTTCATCCTCAACTTGAACAACAAGGAGTATAATACACCAACATGGAAATTATGTTTCAGTTCTACAATTGTTACATTACAGAGCCAAGGAACCCACACTATAGTTAAGGCAGCTTGCACACTATTAAAATCAAGAATATTCTACTTGTTATGAAATCAAAATGATTTATCCTATCAAAGTGAAATCTTGTAGGGAGGATCACTTGGGTAAGAGGTAGAAGCTGTCCATATTTCCGACAGATCTGTTGAGAAACGGCTGAGTTATAAGAGTTTGAAAGTTGGAGACAGAACTGTTTGTTTTGATTTTTGCAAAGGGTTTTTCTTGATGCAGAAAAGTGTGTTTAAAGTTATTTGTCAGGAGGTGTAGATGTGTTAGAAAATTCAAGTGTGCATTCTAGTCCATTCCTGAGTTTGGATTTTGGAAATATGTCATGTAGTTTTTAAGTTATTATATTATTATTATAAGCTTTTATATAGCGCCAGCGATGTACCTGGCACTTTACAGAGAATAAGACAGACACGGTCTCCACCTGAGAGCTTTCAATCTAAAGACAGGGGGAGGGGAGACAGGGAAGGGGGAACAGAGGGAGGGACAAGGGATGCAACATTCACGAGGATGCGAGAACTCAAGTACACGTTCTTGGCTTGGTTCCAATTTTCTATGTTATCTAATGGAGAGAGTGAGATTCTTAAGATAACATCATGCATGTGCAGAATGCTGGCGCAGGTTCATCGGGCAGGCTGGTTTGTTATGTAAGGATGGACGTGGATCAAGATAAAAAGCTAGGCGGGCTCTGGAGAGGCTCAGAGGCATTTCATTAAAGATAAGAGTCAATTAATTCTAGAGCAGGGGAGAGCGGTGCTGTGCTTTGAAGAGCTCATTTGCAGGAGTTCCTGAGCTGAGTAACAAGAGGACAAAAATCACCAGTTAGGATTTCAGAGTACCTCCAGCTCTTTAGGCCTTTTGGAGAAGGGTGATGAGGGAGGCTGGGAGCCAGAACTCCTGGGTTCAATGGGAGGGAAGTAGGGACTAATGGGTTACAGCAAGGGGCCTGGGAGCCAGGACTCCTGGGTTCAATAGGAGGGGAGTAGGGTCTAGGGCAGAGGTGAGGAACCTTTTCTGTCCTGGGGGCCACACTGAAAATTAGTACGAGCTCCAAGGGTCACATAGAGGTGAGGGCGGGGGTGCTTAATGGATTTATTCAAGAAAAGGAGGGCCCAGATCATGGATCTGTGTCTTGGATCTGTCCCCTACCCTTGTGTGCATGCCCTCCTCTCTGGGTGATTTCAGACGTTACGGGGCCCCTTGGCCCCGTACCGAAATCACCCTATTCATTCCCCGCCGGGGTCACCCCGTCACGCCGCAACAGACGTGCTGGGGGGATCCCGGCAGGGAATCTGGGAGGGAGCAGGGCCACGCGGCACAACGTGCGGCCGCACGGCCCCGCCCCCTCCACGCTCCCGCCGCCGGCCCTCCGGGGAGACGGGCGGGCGGCGGGGCCAATGCGGCGGCCGCGGCGGGCCAGATTCGCCACAGCCTGGGATCCCGCCGGGGATCCCGGGCCGTGGTGCCCGGCCAGACGTTACTTTTTTTGGGTCCCCGCTGGGGATCTCTTTGGTCCCCGCTAGCCCGGGAAGCGTGGTTCAAATTGACCCCATGCGGGTATTGACCGTGGCGAACATCTGGCGGCCGCCAAACAGACGTTGAGACACATTGACCACAGGTGCGTATTCACCGTGGTTCACTGTGATCTCGTAACGTCTGAAAATACCCTCTGTTCCATTATCATGAGCTCAGGTGTTCAGTGCTTGAGGGTAGAGAATGGATCCAGGGGCCTGATCCAGGCACTGGAAAGGGGCCACATAAAAACTTGCCAAGGGCCACATTTGGCCCCCAGGCCTGAGGTTCCCCACCCTTGGTCTAGGGGTTTCAAATAGGAGGGGCAGGGAGCCAGGACTCCTGGGTTCTCCGGAAGGTGGAAGGGGGAAGTCTGTTAGAGCAGAGGGGCTGAGAGTCAGGACTCATGGGTTACTGGGAGGGGATTAGGGGCTAGTGGGTTAGAGCAGGGAGCTGCACAGAGAGCTTTTTGAGGAGTTGAGAATTACAAAAGAGATGTATAAGAAATGGAAGATGGGACAAGTCATGAAGGACGTATACAGACAAGTAGCCCAGACTTGTAGGGATAGTGTCAGGAAGGCAAAAGCAAAGAATGAGCTGAGGCTAGTGAGGGATGCTAACAACAACAAAAAAGGGATTTTCAGATATGTTAGAAGAGGAAGAAAAAGGAAGTGGTAGGTCCGCTGCTCAGTGAAGATGGTGAAATATTACGAGGTGACAAAGAGAAGGCCGAACTACTTATTTTGCCTCCATCGTCTCCCCAAAGGGAAACTGTGTCCAGCCTGGGAAAAGTAGCATGAATCATGAGGAGAAAGGATTGCAGCTCAGGACAGATAAAGAGGCAGAGAATACCAAGCTACTCTAAATGAGATCAAGTCTTCCGGGACGAATGAATGACATCCTAGGGTACTGAAGGAACTCACTGGTGTACTCTCAGAACCTCTGTCTATCAACTTTGAAAACTCTTGGCAAACAGGTGAGCTGACAGAAGACTGGAGACGGGCAAATGTTGTCCCTGTGGATTCCCCGTTACTCTTGTTCGTTCAGTAGGGGCACGTAGGAGGACGTTCTTGCATGCTGCCCCAATGCTGTGGAGCTCCCTCAGATCCATCTGAGTCCAGATCAGAGCATCTTTCAGAGGCAGTGTAAAACTTTTCTTTTAGTTAAAGCATTTGGCAGGTGTTGATAGGGAGAGGGATTAGGTTGGAGGCTGTTGAAGGGTGAGTGTAGGTTGGTTTTTTTTGGGGGGGCGGGGGTTGTATTTTAAATGTTTTTAAATTTTATTTTATGTTTTTTGTAAGCTGCCCTGAGCCTTTTTTTTGTCAAGTTACCAGTTTAGTGGATCATGGGAATGCCGTGGACATAATATATCTTGATTTCAGCAAAGCATTACGACAAAGTCCACCATGATATCATTGTTGACAAGCTGGTAAAATGTGGGTTAGATGATAATACCATTAGGTGGATTTACAGCTGATTAAAGAACCTCACTCAAAGAGTGTTCAACAATAGCTCCTCATTGATCTAGAGGGAGGTGTCGAGCAGGGTGCTGCAGGGCTCTGCCCTGGGGCTAGTACTGTTCAATATCTTTATTAAATACTTAGACGAGGGAGTAGAGAGAATGCTTATTAAATTTGCAGACAACACAAAACTGGGAGGGATAGCTAACATATTAGAAGACAAAAATAAAATTCAAAATGATCTTGATAAGTTGGAAAACTGGGCTGAAACTAACAAAATGAAGTTCAACAGGGATAAATGTACAGTTCTGCATTTAGGTAAGAAAAATCAAATGTACAAATACAGAATGTGGGATACCTGGCTTGGCAGCAATACATGTGAAAAGGATCTGGGGATTGATCACAAACTGAACATAAGTCAGCAGTGTGATGCAGCTGCAAAAAGACTAATGCAATTTTAGGTTGCATTAATAGAAGCATTGTTTCCAAATCACAAGAAGTAATAGTTCCACTCTATTGTGCGCTGGTCAGACCTCATCTGGAGTTCTGGACACCGCAGGACATTGACAAATTGAAATGGGTTCAGAGGAGGGCAACAAAAATGGTCAGGGGTCCAAAAACCAAATCCTATAAGGAAAGGTTGAAGGAGCTGGGTATGTTTAGCCTAGAGAAGGGAAGACTAAGGGCTCATATGCTCTTAAGAATATGAGTTTCAAGACAAGTACCTAAAGGGCTGTCACAGAGAGGATGGCAAAGACTTCTTGTCTCTTGCCCCTGAAGGCAAGAAGAAAATAATGGGCTCAAATTACAAGAAAGCAGATTCCGGTTAAACATTAGGAAGAACTTCCTAAGAGTAAGAGCTGTTCGACAGGAGAACAAATTGTCTAGTGAGGTGATGGGCTCTCCTTCGCTGGAAGTTTTCAAACAGAGGTTGGACAGCCATCTGTCAGGGATGCTGTAGCTGCAGATTTCCTGCATTGAGGAGGGGGCTGGACTAGATGACCTCTGATTCACCTTCCAACTCTCTGATTCTATTATTCTATGACTCCTGGGTTGTAGGAGAGGGATTTTAGTGTATTCCCCTTTCATAAACAGGAACATTCTAGGATCAAAAAATCGTTCCGTTTAAGAAAGGAGTTAAGGCTCTTACGAATTCACTTGTGCTCCAAAAAGAATGGAAACTGCAAGTTAAGGCTCTTGTCTTAACGTATGCACTCCATGTAAGCAGTAAAGATGTTGTACAGTCTCACATATTGTGCTCGCTTACAACTTAGGCTTTATGCACCCACACTTTGCCTTAAGTCTTTCAGCCGCAATCCTCTTCCTCTGCAGGTTGGGGGGGCAACACTGTAGCTGAGGAATCAGAGGTCAGGGGGCAGCTTGCTTTTCTTATATGCTTTCCCTTGGGTTGTGGACAATGGAACAGCTGAGTACTGGGGGACTGTATTTATGGGGGGGGGGAAATTGATGGATGTGGGATGTTTACAGGGAGACAAGACTATTCCCTTCAAGGGGATTTGTGCTCATGCTAATTGGAACACCAGCAGAATTCATGCAGAAGATTGTGCCCATAGTATATATTCTAATCTACATCTTTCTGGCCCACAAGTAACAAAAGATTTTTTTACATGTGAAAACAGGTAAATACCATGTACTTCACACACACACACAAAATTACAGTAAGCGTATCCCAGAAAATTTCCAAAATCTGTAAGAGTCATAAATGACCCAGCTACAGCAAAATCCACATTTAACTTACTGTTTACCAAACTGAAATAAATATTCTATGAATAAGATAAAAATCAGGGAACCCTTAGTGTATATGCAAAAATTCCAGATTCCCTAAAATTATGGGAACTCATAAGTATATGAGTATCAAGACAAGAAGCATAGATAAAAGAACTTCTTCAGTAATATACTGAATAGTATTTTATCCTCATCCCTAGCCAAAAATAGACCCTTTCAGAAAAGGAAATATATTAAAGACTACCTAGATGAAAATAAACTGGTCCCAGACATACTATACTGCAAACTGACCAGAAAAAAACTGGAACAGGTGATTATAAACATGCCAAAGGGAGCCACAACAGATAGCTTTACTATGGGTTTCTATAAGAGCTTCCTACAGCTTTATTGATCCATTAAAACAAACACTTTTCAAGATCGAATACTCCTCCACATACACACTTACCAAAGCCTACATTTTAATAATCCCTACACATGGGATAGAGCTCATCAGACAGTTTGCTCATCAGACAAGCTCAGCTCCTTAATCAATATATACATAAAATAAGAGCTCAAATGAAAAGCATTACACAAACTCATGCCAAACTAGTTTTATCCAAGGCCAGAGGATTTTGAATAACCTTAGAAGCATAATGTATTTCACAAACTGCCTGGAACACATTACATTCATAGACGCAGAAAAGACTTTGACAGCACTGAGTGGCTTTTTATGTTTTACGGATGAAATCTTGCATAGGGGAGAATTGGGGGTGTTAACAAATGTGATGGTAGCCCACAAGCCACTGTCACATTTCTTAAGGGCCACCTAGATATTTGGCCTGGAGTTTCCCCAGGTATGTTGGTGGTTAGCCTGGGCTGTGACCCCAGACACCTCCGGGCTCATAGCCCGGGCTAGCCGCCAACATGCCTGAGGAATGGCCTGCCCAACGGGGCTACAGCAGACTATCACGTGTAATAGCCTGCTGTTCGCAGCCCGGTCCAGAGTGGCCCCCAGGATAGTCAGCCATGTTGGCCATCATTGCCACCCACCATGGGAGGAGGCAGGCCTCTGGATGCAGTGCAGGGACGGCCATTTGTTCATGCAGCTCCCCACCCTGGACCCGGCCGCATGAACGTTTGTTCCACAGCTGGACCCAATCCTGGCAAACACCTTCCAGTCCGGATCAGTTTGTGAGGGTGGCGCTCCGCCATCACGTATATTAATATCTTTTGTGAGATGGGTTAAAAGACTTTATACTTTTCATCAAAAGCAACAATCTTAATTAACAGGAGACTCGCTTCCAAAAAATCCCCCCCCCCCTACAAAAATAACATTAAGGTATCCATTCTCTCCCTAGCTTTTTGACCCAATTATAGAACCCTTAGCAAAAAGTAAAACAGGAGAAGAAAAAACAGAGTTAAAGATGTAAAAATTGGAAAGAACACATGGGAAAACACAGGCTGACAATTTACTGCTCTTCCTTACCTACCCTAGCCCATCAACTCTCACACCATCATGCAATTTGGTAAATTCTCTTGAGTACAAAATTACTCTAAAGACATGTGAAATTCTCCTATTCAGGTGTGCAATAACAGACACCCTAAGACATTCTCCTTTTGAACCTGCTACATATACCTAGGAATCATAAACTTAACGTTCTGATACAAATAACCAAGCCTGGACAGATGGTTAGGTCTACTCTAAACACTCTTGGGAAGAACTTCTTTACTAAAAATGAACATATTGCCATGGTTTTAATACCAAGCATCAATGTTCCCTTACAAATTTAAAGACAGTTTATTCAATAATCTAAATGAACTGGTCTCCAAATTCAGCAAAAAAAAGAAAAAGAAAAGCCAATAAACATCTATTGGCTTAAGAATTATATTGCACAATAGGAATAAAGAGTGTCTGGATCTCTCAAAACTTAAGACTGTATCTCTGGGTGTTTTTAGACAAGACAGGCGGGTGGGGGGTGTCCATGATTGGTGCAGGGGGAAGGTGTGTGGGCACCATGTGCAGGGGAGCCCTTCACAGGAGTGGCCCCACGCACAGCTGACCTGCCCACTGACTACCTACCCCATCCACACACGGGGCATTCCAGCTTTTGCCCAAAAGCCCTGTGCGTGGGAGAGTTGGAGATACATGGGGGATGCTCCCCACATTCAGATGAGATGGGGCATTCAGGGACAAGTGATCCTTGCATGGGGCCGTCTCGTTTTAAAACACCCTCTGATCTGCCCAGATAAGCGGACTACAGGTTATTTAACCAACTGATGGGATTGGTCTGGGAGCCTCTAGGTCACTCTAGGGCCGGGCCATGGACATTCCTAATATATATATTGGCTATGAACATTCCTTCTCCTATTGAACTGCCAGCTATACAGACAGCAGACTCAATAAGTCTAGCAGTCTGTTGGTGGAAGCCAACCTGGTCAGCCAAAACCCAAGTTTTATTGTGCAGTGAGCATTCCTGAGTCCTGGACATAAGGCAGGACTGAGGAGGAGCTGATAAGCAGCCAGGGAAGAGACAAGGAATCTTGGAGCTGGGAGCCAAAACATGGCTTGCCCGAGAGCCAACAAGGGAATTTTAAAGCCCAGAAGATGTGGGAGCCCAGAGAGGGCTATTTGATAGGGATGGGAATACTAATTTAGTATTAATACTAAAGGGCACTAAAGTAGGCACTTTAGTATTAATTATAGAGCCGCAGCAGCAGTTCTATTAGTTAAGGTGGGTAGGAGTTCCAATGCAACTGCCTCCATTCACTTGCATTGGATTTTTCAGGCTGTTTACCTCTGGGTTGGCGAGTTTTTTGTCAGGACTTTCTCTTTTTAGGGGGCGTGTAAGTATCCCTGAATGAGATTTTAAAAATAAAAGGATGGGCCCTCTAATCTAAGGCCTGGTGGTGTAGAAGTGAGGTTTATTTTAAGTGGGATGGAGAAATCCCCATTTTGTGCTATGGGGCTTGCAGTTATCAGGAACATTCTGTGCTGTGGTCCTGGTGTCATAATGACTGGTGGTTGGGGAGAAGGGCAATACTGCTGGTGAGGTGTGGCAGGGAGCTTAAAGGGGAGGTTATACTGTTGAGTGGGGGCAGGAGGGGGAAGAACAACGCTGTCCCCCATCCATCCGCCCACCCACCCACCTCCTGACCTGTTGGCAGGTACCTCCCAGAAAACACTCTCACTGTCCCCCTCCCCACAACACACACACTCTGCCCCTCCCACCCAGCACATACTCACAGCCAGCCAGACTGCCTCCACCCCAATACCCCAGCATGCATACTCACTCTGTTGGAACACCAGTTCTGAGCCCTGATTGGTCAAGGATGGGTAGACAGGAAGAGCTGATATCCATTCCCAACCCTCGAGCCCTGATTGGGCAGAGGAACAGGAGTATACCCTATGCTATTTTCTGCTACCAGCAGTCGCAGATGGAGAAAGAGTGCATCAGTTGCTGTGGAAGTATCCCAGATCCAACCTGCCACAGTGGTGGACAGATATTTTGAATGCTGATCTATTCCCTTACTAGGGGAGGGTAGAGAGGAGTTGTCCCTTTTCCTTACGGGGTGTTGTTTGTGCACTGGCTGATGATGTGACTGAACAGGGGAAGATGAGGGAAATGTCTTTGTTATTCCTCATCTGCTTTGGAAGATGTGATCATTAGCTGCATTTCATAATTGTCTAGTCAGGGTCCACTCAAGCCCCCTGACACTTATGGGACAGACAGACATTAAAAATGCAGGGGAGCCTGCATTACCCCAATTCAGAGCTGGTGCCTCCTAATCCCACAGACTTGTTCCTCAGTGTAACATGTAGTTAGAAAACAAGAATGCCAGCATCAGGGGAGGTAAAGCAACTTGAAATCCTACAGTTGACTATATTTGGGGTTAAGTAGATACAAGTCCATTTGCTTCACTGGTGATTTTATTTGAATTGATTTTATCAATTACTCGAGTAGTAAACCTGGCCCATAACATTGGTTTATCATACTGTGGTCTCCTTTCTGGTGTTTCTCGTTAAGAGCTTCATCTGAAACTCATGAAAATGAATGACATTCCATTTCCATTCTACCCCACCCACCTCCCTGCAATCTTTCCCCACTTCCAGGCCAGCTGCTTGGTTGCTGGTCTTTCCCCATTGCTCCAGCTGCACACACATGCACATGCACAATCATTTGCTGCATGCTTTAGTCCTTTCTTTCTGACTCTGATCTGGAAAGAGTCATCCATGCTTTCATCACCTCAAGGCTAGATTACAGCAATGCACTCAACATGGGGCTGCCCTTGGTGACTGTTCCCTTAAGTAACCAGGGCAGGGTTTTTGTGCTAAGCAGAGCTTCACAAGCTTTAACAAATGCTAAAGAGCGGAATGCTATTTTTCAGCATTCACATTTAGTTGTAAATTCAGGTGCTGTGAAAGGGACAAAGTGCAGGGGAGGAGTCTGTAGCAACTGCCATTACTTGGCCAAAAACCACCTTGCACATGCCTACAGGGACATACAACCACCACAGAGAACATAGGGAACATGGCTCTGACCTCTTCCCCACATGCACAATGGGCAAACCACCTCACTGGAATTACGTGCGTGCGTTGTCCTATGGGGTGGAGACAAGCTGACTCTACGATACGTGGGTGGAAAGAAACCAGCAACTGCATGTTTATGTATAGCATGCAAAGTGGACAGCAGCCTGGGGGGGTACAACTCCCCCCCCAAATAAGGCTAAGGCCATGAGGGTGAGGATATGAAACCAAACAAAACTTAACGCTGCATAGTCGTTAAGGCAGGTTCGGCAGGAGTTTGGGAGATGTGGGGTTGTTTGGAGTTTTCTTTTTCCTTTGGGTGGGCTTAGGAAATATTAATTTTCTTGGTTTGGGGGGTTTGTTTAAGTAGGACGAATAATACTAAAGCGAGCAGCTAAGGCCATGAGGCTGTGTTTGACTTGCTTTCTGCCGCTCTGCATCTTTCCATACTTGTTAATTACAGTCTGGTCCATTTCCCTTGGGCTCTGGCAGCACTATTGTTCTCCCGTTCTGCTCTGTCTCCCGGCTCTGCTCTCCATCCTGGGTTACTGCCAGCCCTCTCTGACCAGTCTCAGTACCACCAACCACCCCACAGCTGTCTTGTCTCACCTGCACTGCATCCTAAGATCAGCTTTGCTTTCTGCTTGTCCACAGCCGCAGGTGAAGGTGGTGGCTGGGGACAAGCAGAAAGCAAAGTTGATCTCAGTCTGCAGCGCAGGTGAGACAAGACAGCTGTGGGGGAGGGTAGGCAGGCAGAGGGGGTTAGAGAGCCAATTGCCATTCAGAAGTAAAACACCCCCACCCACTAAAAGCCCCCATGCATTCCCCCCCAAAATCCAGTGCCACCCCAACCCCCCCCAGTGCCAGCCCTCTTTTAACCCTTGCTCCTCATCTAGGCACAGCCAGCCCCTTGTGAACCAACAGCACCCCAGCCCAGAACCACAAGGCACCCCGAGCCCACAGCCACCTCCAATGCACCACCCACCCACTAAAAGCTCCCAGTCCCTGCATTTGCCACCCTAAACCCAGTGCCACCTAGACCACCACACCAAACCAGTGCCAGACAGGTACGCGACACTTGATTTTAATAGACACTTTGTTAGTTTTAGAAACCCCATGGAACTTTTTCCATTGACTTCTATGGGAAAAGGCTCCCATTGACTTCAATGGAAAACAAAACAGAAACAAAACACAATACTAAAGTAAACAAAAATGAAACAGAAGTAAATACTAAACAGAAGCAAATAGTAAAGTCCATCCTTACTATTTGGACTATTTTTTTTACTTTCTGTATGCGTCTGTGTTTGGTTTTGGCTGACCAAGGAGATTGGGTGTTTTTAAACGATACACTTCCATGCATGGACACCCATTAACCATGCATCCAACTGTTTGTTTGAAGGTGGTGTGTGGGGATGCACGCTCCTGTGAGCCACGCAACACCCACTCATGGCCACTCCTGGGACACTGCCAAAAATGCTGGGGTGCGCAGTGTGGGGCAAGCCAAAAAACTGCGTGGGGACAAACACCCATGCATCCTTTGCCCATATGAACTGGGGCTCCCACCCACACCAGAGAACAGGACCACAGCTGGCCGCCTCCTTGATCCCACCCACATCCCTGCCAGGAGCTCTCTGGGGAGCTCTTGAAGGACACGCACACAAAATACAACACCATGTTGGCCCAAAGCACAACAACCCCTCCTTGCGATGCACAAGAGAAGACCCAATGCCATGGAGGACAGCAGCTCAAGACGGTAGCTTCCTGCATAGCCCCACCCCCTCAAGTATGTGCCTCTGTTGTTGTCTGAAACTGCCAGTGGCTGCACCAGCTCCTGGACAGGAAGGGGTTACTGGCTGCTGCAGCTTCATTTTCAATTGTGTCCGGGGCTGTGTGTTATGGCAGAGGGTGAGCAGTTGGGCAGGACATGGGGTGGAGAGTGTTGCCGGACACGGGGAGGGGGACCGCTGTCCATGTAAGTTGTTTGCAGTGCCAGTCTGTGGTGGCAGGAGTACGCGGAGGTTGCCTGAGTGGCCGCGGTGGCCACTGCGGGAGCCACCTCCTAGAATCACTCACTCCACATGCGTGGGTGCTCCGCAGTCATGCCACTCAGTGGCCACGGACACACACACACACACACACCCATGCCTTGCTCATTTAAAACCACCCATAGTTTATGTACCTGAAGATCTTGTTAAAGCATGGCAACATTTGACTATGCCTCTATTAGCAGTCCATGGATTGTTGAAAGGACTGGCTCCTGCAGCTACTCACCCTGCTGCGGTAAATATATCATGTCATCCCAGTTCATACAATGGAAAAAATATCAACTATGGGAGGCCAAGAAAAATGTTTCATCTCATTATGTTAAACTAAATTAAACTGCCTAACTGAGTCAGACCAATGGTCCGTCTTAGCCCAGTATTGTCACAACCTGACATGGCAGCAGGGGTTTCAAATTTGGGTCCAAATCCAGCTCTTCCAGGGTATCTGGCAGAGGCAATCCTGGCGTGCTACCTGAGACCCCTCCAAGCCCCCAGTGGAGGCCTCCCCCAGGTGTGCTACCTGAGATCCTGAGGTGGAGATGCCAGGGATTGAACCTGGGACCTTACACAAGCAAAGTACACACTCTTACCACTTGAGGTATGGCCCCCACCACCACCAAATATTATGCTCCCAAGTACTACAAGAACCTATAACTTTTATCATTCAACAAGGATTTAACATCCCCACAAAGGAAATGATGGAGGAAAGAAATAAAGCAATAGCAGCTGCATATAAACTCTGAGCTAGAAATAATCTCAGCCAAAGGCAAATATTTGCACTTTGCAAAGCCTTTGTAACACAACTCATGATATAACCTCTGTCATTTGCAAAATAAAAAAAATGTCAGCAAGTAGCTTCCTCTATTATCACTTCTTGTGGAAATGCAACAATCCTTTTGGAAAGGAATCTGTAATGATATGAGTAACATGTTCCTGGTTTTCTTCACCATGAACCTTCCAGATTTGTCTTTTACAAACTAGCATGGACAACCACATTTCACACACTGTTAAAGAAATACACAATACTTTGCAACCAGTTAAAAATATATACTCGCGCACTGGATTTCAGCCCATCCTTCCACCCACAACCATTGTCCCTTACTAAAGCAATCTTTGGCAAGGAACTCCCTTACCAAAGCAATCTTACCACTGGCACAGGAGACCAAACTATTAGCACTCCAGGTATAGATGTGTACAGCCAAACAGTATACTTGTGCTTTTTTCTTGTTCCAACTTTCCTGAATATTAGTTTTTGATATAATAAGTATGTCAAGTTAATTAATTTTCGTTTTTTGACATTTATTTGATGTAATTCTTTTTTTCAATTTCTCTGCATATGGTTTCACAACCTGCTCATAATTCACTCTATTTAAAAAAAATTAGATTAGTCAGTATTA
The DNA here is from genome assembly GCA_003113815.1 of Sphenodon punctatus. Lineage (NCBI taxonomy): Eukaryota > Metazoa > Chordata > Lepidosauria > Sphenodontia > Sphenodontidae > Sphenodon > Sphenodon punctatus. The sequence continues at coordinate 1,258,957 of QEPC01000373.1, forward strand.
AAACAGTTACTAACAAGATGAGTCACCTTTCATAAAACTTTCTACACATTACAGAACAGCTCTGACTATCACCATTTGTGGACATTCTACCTCTGTTGCGCACACCAGTACGAAACCATGTACAGAACCACACAAGATGTAATAAAAGCCACAACATGCACATAAACTAGGGTGGGGAACCTCAGGCCCAAGAACCGAATGCAACACAGTTAGTTTTTATGTGGCTCTTTCCAGTTCTTGGATCTGGCCCCTGTATCAAGTTCCTACCCCTAAGCACTGAAAGACCAAGATTGGGGAAAGGAAACAGAGATGACAGCATGCGCACAAGAAGTGCAGCCACACAACGAGACATTCTGGGAAGGCTACCATGCTTTGGATAGCATTAACTGAGTCTGGACAGCCGGACCATGCAATGCAGTGCATTGTGTGTCTGGCTGCTGCCAGATGTTCCTCTTGCCACAGGGAGAGCCATTGGCTGCTACACGGTCTGTCTGCGGGAAACGTCCAAGGACACATCACGGAGTAGCCTTACCTCATATGGGGTAAGGCTGCCCAAGGAGTGGCTGCCCATGTGCTAGGGCCCCTTCTGCCCTGCCACGTGGCAAGCTCCACAACAGCCCTGGGCTTTGAACAGCAGGCGCTGTTGCCCATTGCGTGCTGCCATGTCATGGCTGAGTTGAGAATTTGGTCAGGCTAGGGGAGGGAGGCAGGGGAGGCCTGGGCTTCCACTTGTGTGGCCAGCACCTCAGCTTGCCCCAGTCATAGTGGGATCTCTGGCAGCGGTCTGGCTGCCCCACAGGGGAGAGGGTGCCACTCATCTGCAAAGCTCCCCACGCTGACCCCACAGGGTGGCAGCTGTAGTTGCCTGCCACAGGGCTGTGCAAGGTTCACCACCCCACCCCTCCAGCTCATGTGGCTGCACCAAGGATAGGGAACAGATCCATGGCACATCCATAATTTTAAGCCTCATTTTCCTGAGTTTGCCCTTTAAGCATCTCCACCCCTGACTTCTACGTGGCCCTCAAAGCTTGCACTAATTTTCAAAGTGGCCCCTGGGAGGGAAAAGGTTTCCCACCTCTGATGTAAACATATATGCTCCAGTCCTCAAAGTGCTGCACCAGCACAAGTTCCCAATCAGGACCATAATCTGTGTACCCACACGGACTGGTATATACCAACATGACCAAGTTGAGGCTGAATGTTGATTGTTCAGGAGGTGGAGAGAGAGAGAGCGAGAGAGACTGAGTGATGAAAGGGAGATAGGTAACTGACGCTGAGAAGAGTAAGTGATAAATGGCATATAGATGGTGTGGCAGGGCTGTGCCACAAGATGGCACCTGTCATGTGGAAGACCTAAGATGGCCTCCAGACAAGAAGAGGAAGTTGGAGAGTTTGGGGCGTGGCCAACAGTATAAAGGAAGAACCAACGTGAAAGAAGGGTTAGTCTGCGCCTGACCATGAAGGAGAGCACAGCTCTGGAGAGACAGCCTGGAGGATCCTGAAGAAAGGAGACTGATGTGAAGAGCTGTGAGTGCGTGATGATAGCCTGGGGGCTGTGTTGGGCTAGACTAGATCTGAGATAATGGCCTTTGTTTGGATAAGACTGGCCAGAGGTTGGTGCCTGACCTGGGAACTGACAGCCTGTAAACTGATATTGAGACTTTTAACCCTTGAGTGTCTAGCCTCCTGGGGCTTGATCTTGCAAACACTTGCCCCATGGTAAAGTGGGAGAATGTGGGCACATCTTGCTGGTTGCCATACCAGTGTTTCCCTAAGGCGATAGGTCCAAGAGCTGGGAGTGTAAAGGCTTGCACCCAGAAAAAGACTGCGCCTGGCAGCAGTGCAGGAAAGCAAGCAAAGGAGTACAGAGGCGCTCGCCCAAGGACAGAGGCTTGAGCAGGGCTGGAACCAGAAGGTTTGCCCCACCAAAACAGCAGGCTGAGGGTCCAAAGCAACAAATGGCGGTTGGAGGAGCACAACCAAAGACTCTGTGGACCTGGATAGAGCCAGAGTTGCTGTTGGAGTAGGGGAGGATAGCAGACCCTAGCAACCAAGAGACTGCATATCTTGCTGCAGAGAAAAGCCCCGCAGGGGGTGGGACAAAGAAAGAAAAACAGGCTTGACATTGGAAGCTCTAGAAAAATGGAGAAACATAGTGAAGAGCTGTTCTAAGGATCTTCCTGATAAAGTAGACAAAAGTACCCAAACTGACCTGGCTAAAGAGCAGATGGTGACTTTAAACCAAGAAAGAGTAAATAAATATGAAGGAGACCACGAAAGAAATGATGCAGGAAAATGAAGATCTGAAGGAGATCCAAAAGTTAAAAGAGGAGAGAGAATGCAATACCAAGGGGGCCAGGAAAGCTGTAGTGGAAATAAATAGGCTTAAAGCTATAATAAAAGAACAGGAAGCCTCAGAGGCGTTGAGCACTGAGGAAGAAAATACACTGTGACACTGGGGGTCAGCCTTAGGCTATGAGAAAGACACATCTACTTCTGAGGAGGGTTAGCAGGTAGCAGTGAAAACAGCTGAGGACATGACAGAGGAAGAATTTATGGATGTGGTAAAAAGGGCACAGAGAATGTGGCTGTAAAGTTATAGGAAAAAGGCTAATGAAAGGCTGCAAGGCAGCTAATTAGCAGAGGCTGCAGAACCAGAGGAGTGACTCTGCTAGCAGAGCGGCAATTGAGGTCAGGCTGGAGCAAACCTGCTACTTAATTAGATAAGCCAGAGGGACTTTAGGAGTAAGAAACCTTTTCAGAAAGGCGAGGGGAACCATGCACGTGCCTGGCATAGTAGCGGTAACGGCTGCAGGAAGCCTGTTCAAAAGGTCCCAGGGCTGGGAGGTTAGGACAGAAGGGTGGCCCTACCTCCCACTCCAGCAGGGGGGATGTCTTTAAATTTAATGTTAAGATGACCTGAAGGAAGCTCTACTATCTATAAAATATGTATAAAGATATAGAAGTTGAAGGTAGCCCTACCTGATACTTGTATAGGAGCATGCTGGTGTAAACTGTCCAATGTATGAGCTGCAGGAAGCTTCAGTTACTTAATCCTAAATATTGTATGTAAGGTTGAAGGAAACCTAATTACTTAAATGACTGTGATGGCTGAACAAAGGCCATCTAAAGATTGTGAGCCAAAAGGAGGATGCCTCCTTGGCAAGGAGGTTTATATTGGTGGCTGAAGGAAGCCATACGAAAGATCTGAAGACAGTGGGAAATTCCACCATCGGATAACCTTAACAAAGAGTAACTAAGCTGAACGAAGCTTATACAAAAGGCGGTGCAGCCGGTGGAGGATTCCTCCCTGATAGAAGTATATGGCAATGTAACCCCTGGGAAGGGGATGTTGACTATATTTATTTATTGTTCATATTGTACTGACCTGGTACGGTCTAAAGGGTTCCAGGGGGGAGTGATCAGAAGGTATAGGTAGGCTGATCTTGCAACCCCGAGGGGTAACTGTATATAGTAATGTTAAATATAGCCTGTAAGTCTGGTAGAGGACTGCCTCCCTGGCAGGTGACAAAATGGAGTTGGCCATGAGCTGAAGGTTGCTCTAACGAATACCCAGGACATGAGTTGAAGGTAACTCTGAGCATAAGAACCCAGTGGAACGGGCCTGGCTATTAAGGGGCAATGTGGAGGCCAAGAGGATGTTAAAGCCCTAGTTTGGGGTGCTAGACCCCTGGATAAATGTGAATGGTATTGTGACTCTTGACTACATATATGCTTGAAGGAAAGCTATATGAAAATTGTCAGATGGAATTAGCTGTTGGTAATCTCATCTTGGGGGGGGAAGGTGTGTGGCAGGACTGTGCCACAAGATGGCACCTACCATGTGGAAGACCTAAGATGGCCTCCACACAAGAAGAGGAAGTTGAAGAGTTTGGGGTGTGGCCAACAGTATAAAGGAAGAACCGGCCTGAAGGAAGGGTTTGTCTGTGCTTGACCGTGAAGGAGAGCACATCTTGGGAGAGACAGCCTGGAGGATCCTGAAGAAAGGAGACTGATGTGAAGAGCTGTGAGTGTGTGATGATAGCCTGGGGGCTGTGTTGGGCTAGACTAGATCTGAGGTAATAGATTTTATGATTGGATGAGACTGGTCAGAGGTTGGTACCTGGCCTGAGAGCTGACTGCCTGTAAACTAATATTTAAGAGCCCGTGCACTTCGCTCCTCCTCTGTCCCTTCTCTCACCCTTCCATGCCTTCCCTGCTCCCCTAAGCGCCTTCATCCCTTCTTACTTGCTGCCCCCCATGCCTGGAACTCCCTCCCTGTCCACATTCGCCTTGCCCCCTCCCTTCATACCTTCAAATCTCTCCTTAAAACTCACCTCTTTCGTTCTGCTCTGTCTGACTCTTTATCCTAGAGGAACTACAGCTGCAAAAGCTGACTGCTCTTTTAAATAAGTCACTAAGTAAGGTCTTTGCATATTGCCCACTAGTTAAAACAGCTGCTGTAGCAGCATTATCAGTGTGTCTGGAAAGCTAACTTTTGGAGTAACCATGCTAAGAATCTTGCATTCTACTCCTTGCAGTGTACTTCTCACCGGTTTGTTAGCTTATTTGGGAAATAAAGGAATAGGCCATACTTCCTTACTTTGTAGAGCAGAATGTTGGTTGAAAGAAAAATAAAATCATGTATAGGAAACAGTCAGACAACAGTGCAATTCAAAAGCAAAACTCCCATGTGCTCATTAAGGGGAACAGTCCCAAAGACTTCAGGAGGTCTGTGGTTGAAGTTGCCTGTCCTGTTTCCTTCTCTACAAGTGGTGTGTGGGAGAGGTACAGCTCAGTCCCTTCAGCTTTTATACTTATGCATGAAAATAAAGGATTGTCGCAAATTTTTAAACAACCCATCTGTGGCAGGGGCCCCACTTTACCATGGGGCAAGTGTTTGCAGGATCAAGCCTCAGGAGACTAGACACTCAAGGGTTAAATGTCTCTATTATTATTATCATCATCATACATTTATATAGCGCCAGCAGTGTACCTGGCACTTTACAAAGTAATAATATAGACACAGTCCCTGCCCCTAGGGCTTACAATCTAAGAGACAGGAGCTGGGGGAGAGACATAGGAAGGGGAACAGAGGGAGAGACAAGGAGTCTAACATTCATGAAGATGCAAGGTCTCAGGTGCACGTACTTGGCTTGGTTACGATGAGAATGACAGCAGGCAGGTCCATGTGGCAAGGATAAGGGTAAACAGACCGTAGGTATAGGAAATAGTAATAAATAAATAGCTATTAGTACGTCAGATTGGTCATGGGATGAGCCCTCTGACTGTCGGGCTGGGAACGAACAGCAGGAAATGGATCACTCCATTATCACCTCTTCCTCTGGGTTCTGGAGCAGCCCCTATGGTCTGCTGGGAGCGCCCTCCTTGAAGTTTCCCGGGTGGCGACGATGAGGGGCATTGTCTGTGGCTGCACCTCAGCTGTGGAACTCCCTCCCAACAGAGGTTCGCGTGGCCCCAGACCTCCCCCTTTTCCGAAAACTGTAAGACCTGGCTGTTCTGCCAGGCTTGTGAGGGGTGTGGGGGTTGTTTTTTTTTAGCTCTGCCTTGGGGTTCTATCGTTTTTATATTTTTATTTATTATTTATATTGGATATGCTTTATTATATATTTTTGTCTTAAAATGTAAGCTGCCCTGAGCTGCTATGGCAGGAGGGGGCAGTGAAATAAATTATTAATTTACATAGCACAAGCAGTGTACCTGGTGCTGTATAGAATCTGTTGTGCACTTCTCTGAGGCAACGGAAGCTGGCCACTGTTTGGATACAGGATGCTGGACTAGGTGGACCATTGGTCTGGCCCAGTATGGCACTTATGCTCTTTTTCTTACTTATGTAAAATAGCTATCTACATAAGAGTCAGGTGTCCTGAGACAGGATCTGTATCTGTAGAAATCTGAGGCGCCCAATCCAAGATCCATGCATGCTCTAAGCACTCTGTGTGCACACCAAGTGCAAGATGTGTGTACATATACCATGCCTTTGTTGTGCACAAAATCACATCCTGTATTTGTTGTGCACGTGGTATACATTTTGTGCACACGTGCAACAAGTGCACATATTTGATACACATGTGAACCGTGGACTGGTCCCTGGGAATCTAACCTTGATGACCTATTGGATACTAAACCTGTCAATGATGCAAGACTGAGTACTTCTGCCTGCACATCAGCCCAATGTATTGAGAGCACAGTGGAAATCCCACTTGTGGAATCAAAGAAGGAAACATTTTTGAGGCATGTCTGACATCTTTAAATTAAATTTAAAATGCAACTATTTGATGCTACTCAGAAGATTGCAACATTATAGCACTTACTGCCCCCCAAAATGTAAGATACAGGCCTATAAGTTTCACCTTTCCAGGCTAAGGAAGGAGTTAACTCGCACTAGACAAAAGGACTGCTGCATCTGAGATGGGATCCATCCGCCTCCCATATCCTCCCTGTATCTTGATGTCTGGGTCCATTGAAATTCTAGTGAATGTTTTACTCCAATCAAGGCAACCTCCCTGACCACCAGCCATTTTAAAGCATCCTATCAGCTAGTGGTCAGTGCCTCCCTTTGGGAGGGCAGGGTGCCTGATTGCCTGAAAGAGGCTGTGGTTAGGCCTCTGCTCAAGAAACCATCTCTTAACGCTGATGCTCCTGTCAGTTATCGGCTGGTCTCTAACCTCCCCTTTTTAGGGAAGGTTATTGAACGGGCTGTGGCACGGCAGCTCCAGGAACATCCGGACCGCACCGGTTTCATTGACCCCTCTGTCTGCTTTTTGGCCTGGTTACAGTACAGAGACTTCGTCAGTGGCCTTGGTTGACAATCTCCATTTGGCATTGGACCAGGATCATCAGACCCTGTTGGTCCTGATAGACCTTTCAGCTGCATTCGACACTGTTGACCATGAGGTGTTGGTGACCAACCTCTGGGACTGCCGGGATTGGCAGGATGGTCTTGGACTGGTTTTGTTCATTCCTGGTTAAGAGAACTCACCGGGTGGTCTTGTGGGAGTGTACATCTTTGCCCCAGGACCTCACGTGTGGGGTCCAGCAGGGTGCCATTCTGTCCCACCTCTTGTTTAATATCTATATGCAGCTGTTAGGGAGGATTGTGAGATTTTCAGGGCATGCAGTGTCATCAGTATGCTGATGACACTCAGCTCTACCTCCTTTTTTTTTTTCTACAGTCTCCTTATTTTCCCAGTGCCTGTCAGCTGTGGGGGCTTGGATAAGGTTGAGCCATCTGCAATTGAATCCTGACAAGATGGAGGTGGTGATGGTGGGCGAGGGCTTGGGGGGCCTGGGGGTGGTTGAATCCCCTCTTGTTGGAGGGGTTCGCCCACTCATGGTGTCTCAGGTGTGGAATCTGGGTGTGCTCCTCGATTCGCGGCTCAGCCTGGAATCTCAGGTTGTGGTTGTGGCAGGGAGTAAATTTTGGCAGTTACATCTTGTCCTGCAGCTTCAGCCATATGTCTCAGACTCTGACCTCGCCATTGTCATCTCTGCCTTCATCACCTTGAGGCTGGATTACTGCAACGCGCTCTACGTAGGGCTGCCCGAGAAGCTGGTCCGGAGGCTGCAGCTGGTGCATAATGCCGTAACCCGTCTCCTTATGGGGTGGGCCGCAGGGAGCACATGACACCAGTGCTCCGGGCTCTGCACTGGCTACCTATAAAGCACTGGGCCAGGTTCAAGGTGCTGGTTTTAACCTTTAAAGCCCTTCACGGCCTGGGCCCTACTTATCTACGGGACTGCCTCACTCCCCATGTGCCCATGCGACCTTTGAGATCATCCGTGGGAGTCTTTATGGAGGTTCCCCGGGCGAGGTGGATGGCCACCAAAGTTAGATCTTTTTCGGTGACCGCCCCTGTGCTGTGGAATTCGCTCCCGGAGGAGGCTCAGTTGGCCCTCTCTCCTGTTATTTCGATGTTTATGTAAGACCTGGCTGTTCTGCCAGGCCTTTGGCAAGGGGTAGGGGTTGGGGGGGAGAGAGTGTGGTGTGTTGTTGTTTTTTTTCCCCCTACATCATGTGGAATTTTTAACTGTTCTAAATGTTTTTATAGTTCACCACCCTGGGAGGAGTGGGATAGAAATTTTATATAAATAAATATAAATAAACTATAGAGAATTCCCCAGAAGCTCGGGGACTAGCTGTAGTGATGGCAATAGCTCCCCAGGGTCACTATCTGCTGTGGCAGATGCTCCTCGGGAACTTTGGGGACCAGTTTTGGCAGCAGCAGGGGTTCACAGGAGTACACTTCAGTTGTGGCAGTGACTCCCTGGAGTCCCAAGGATCAAATCAGACTGCAACGGGCTCTGCAGCATCAACTTCCTGAGGCTCCTGGGGACTGGCTTCAGTGATGGTATAGTGCCCTGGAACTTGGCTCCTGCAGCAGGTTACCAACATTGCTATTTTGGGGGCAAAAATGGTAGGACCCCCCTTTCCCCCCAGAAAGAGAGGCACCCAGAAATATGTGGGATGCTTGGCAGCTATGAAGCCAATAACAGGAGGTTATTAAAGGTCAAGCTTGGCAGCAGAGAAACTAGCCCTTATGCAAAATAGGCCAGCCTGGGGGAAAGGAATGTAAGGAAGCCCCTGGCTTAAAGTTGGAGCTCGGTGACTCCAGGTGGCTTCTATCTTTTTCTTTTTTTTGAGACACCCAGTCGTTGTGGAAAATTCTGACTAACAGAGAGGAAGTAATCGATGGACAATTGAACCACATAAAAAGTGGCAAGGGCCCCTTAGGAAAAGGATTTAAAGGTCTTCCCCAGTCCCATACCTGCATAATTGCTCATCTTCCCCCCTGTCTGCCCTAGACCCACCTGGAAAACTCTGACCCCCTAATCCTTTCACGCAAGTAGAAAATTCCTATTGTCATCTCAACAGCAGCAGAGAAACCTATTATCCTGCAAATCACCGTGCCCAGGATTTCTTTTGACCAGCTTAGAGCACCTGGGTTTGGGGGGGTGGGGGAGAGTCTTTGGCCGTTTATAGACGAGACAAAAAAGGCTGATCCTTTGATCAGCCGCCTTTATTTGCGCTCGTCTATGCGTTCGGGCCTCATGTTATCCCGCATCGGAGGGGGCAGGTGATCCTGCCCCCTCCAACGTGGATCCCCGAAGTGCCGGCTTAACGCCGCACTTCCGGGTTCCCTGGGCTTGTGCGCATGCGCGGAAGGGCACACATGTGCACAAAGACTCTCTGCCGTGTCTGAACAGCAGACACGGCAGAGAGAGGAAGCCGGGGGACAGATGCTGGCGCTGGATGATCCTGCTTCTCAGCAGGATCGTCTATCAATGCCCTCAGTGAGGCATCCTTCCAGCTTACTATAACCAGTCCCAGTTTTCCTTCAGCATTCTGAGTTCAGTTTGGCTATGGTTCCGTACAGACCCCTCTGTGCATGTCCCATCTGTACCCTTCCTCCCTTCCCCAGAAACATTGCTGGATCCATGGGCACCTGCCCCTTTTTGCAGCAGAGGAGAGGTAAACCTGAGATATTCTTTCCCGTCCCGCTCCCCTCTCAACTCCAGACTCTCTCTCTATCACCTCAAACCCTTCTTCTCCTCCAAAACCCTGAGCACCCCAAAGAGCATTGGCCTCTAAGGGAGCACGAGTGTGTCTGCATGTGTGTTAGCTCTTTGAAACTTTCTCTTGCTCTCGGCCTTTCCACTTCCCTGCAAGTAGCTTGTGTTGCTGTTTGTAAAGGAGAAGTAGCCTATTTCTCTCTCCTCCTCCAGACCAAACTCTGGGCTAGTTTAAACCTGACTGGTGGTGGTGGTAAACCTAAATACATGTGTATATATTTTCCTCCCCTTACCTTCCATTTCTGTCAGACCCCTCAATAAACACACCCTTTTTATTCAAAATCACATCTCTCTCTTCTCCTTTGGGGGTGGAAAGCCACTGGGTTGGTAGCGCATCACGTCTCTGACTGATCCCTAGGGCCATTCAGAGGACCCCTTAAAAATTAATTTTGCTATTCCCCCCCCCAATTGTAGATAACTCCTGGATATTGAGGTATGGGCCTCCATAATCCATGTGGAGGGGGGTCCCTGTCTTAACAAACACCATGATGTCCTGGGGGATTGAGTCTGCCAGCAGTAAGCAGCAGGGCTGCAGCAGCAACAGTATTTCCATGTGTGGGGGCAGAGGTAGGGAAGCTGTTGAATGTGCTTGTAAGAGTACACAGCTGTGTTTTATCTGCTGAAAAATCAGGCTGCTATCTAATGTACCCCTGATGATCAAAGGCACACATCCCAGGCTAAGGGCTGCCCATGCAGGCTAGAGCAGGCCAACATATCTGTTTGGCCCCACCATCCCTGCCACGGAGCAGGGGCCGCCATAGCATCCCATCATGGTAGGGGATGGGGGTGGGCAGGCCCAGATTTAGGGACAGGCCCCCTGGACCTTTTGGGTGGCATTTTCTGTGGGTTGGCAATCCTGGCGCAGGTGCCTCCCCCCGCCATTCCCCCCCCCCATAGTGGAAGCCTGCTGCCTGGGCGGCCCCCAGGGAGCTACTGCCTGGCCCTGCAGGCACAGGGCACCCCCACATCATAGGGGGTCCCCATCCCTCACCTGCCTCTGCCGTCTAGTAGCTGCAGCAGTAGCCGATGCAGCTGGGAGATAAAGCTGTTTGTTTACAAACAACTCCTCCCCATGTGAGTGATCAGAAGGTTGTTGCCTTGCACAGAAGGTTCTTTGAGATGTTCTCACAATTGGATTGTGCATGCTCACCACATTCAAATAATAGACCACGTGATGGTCTCAAGTTCCTCTAGTATAAAAAGCACTCTTCCCCCTCAGAATGACAGGTCCTTCCAACCCTTTCTAGAAATATAAGAAAAAAATTCCATGCTGGGCTGGGAGGGTGGGTGTTGTGAAAATGTTCGGAACCATATCAAAGAACCTTCTTTACAAGGAAGCAACCTTCTGTTCTTCTCTGAGTGGCCCCTCACAGGCCATTTTTACATGGCTCTGCCAGGTGAGGGGTCCATGGGCATGCCAGTGCGTGAGTGGGGCGTGCACACGGCCACACACGCATCCCCACTCATCCGCACCCATGGTACAAACTGCCGTTTTCCCTGGTTGCTCCATGCGTGGGGATGCATGTTAGGCGGGTGCACGCATGCACCCCCACTCACCGCAGGATCACGCGCTGCATCATTCAAACGGGGCTCCCCCACCCATGAACATGCAGCAGGGGGACAGGGCTTGGCTTGGGGGCAGCAGTCTGAGAAGGGCCATGGGGTGCAAAATTCCTGGGGGCGGGGCCAGCTGCCCACACGTCTGTTGCAGCCCCCTTCCCCTGCCCCCAGGGGCAAGTGGGTGACGGGACAGCTCTCCAGCCACAGGCGCATTTGGTCAGTATCTTTCCCCGACTTGGAGAGTGGCAGCCCCTGCGTCCCGCCCCAGACTAGGGAGCTGTGATGCTGCCCATGCATCTGTTTTCACCCCAAGTTGCTGTGGCCCTCCCAGTGATTTAGGTTAAGTGCCCTGGCCTGGGGAGTCTAACTCCATAATCAAAAACTAGAGGTGGGACACCAGCGCAATTACCGGATACCGGATTTACCAGATACCAGTTTTCAAAAAACCGGATTCCCGGATTAAATCCGGTTTACCGGTACCGGATTTATTCCATTGATTTCAATGGGGCACTGTCCCCATTGAAATCAATGGAATAAAAATATTCCTCCCCCTCCCAGGCTGCGCTGGTGGAAGGGGGGGGACACCCCCCACCCACCCTGCCCAGCCTGGATTTAAACAAAAAAATTCCCCTAAGTGTCCCCTACTGTGGCTCCGGGCCGCCGCCGGCAACCCAGAGCCAGCCCACCAGCACCAGTGGCCGTCCCAGCAGCAGCCGGTAAGTATTAAGTACGTGTACTGTATGATCCCTGGGGTGGGGGG
>QEPC01000373.1:1271008-1281067 GCA_003113815.1 Sphenodon punctatus
CCGGCTGTGGCTGCTGGCTTCAGATGCTAGTAGGCCTTCCGGGGAACTTCCGGGTTTCCCCGGAAGGCCTACTAGCGTCTGAAGCCGGCAGCCACAGCCGGCGCTGAAGCCGCCGGACCGCCGGAGCTCAAAGAAGGTATGATTCCCTGGGTGGGAACTTGGAAGTAGGGTGATCCCTGGGGTGGGGGGTGGGGTCTTAGACCCCCCCCACCCCAGGGATCATACAGTACATGTACTTAATACTTACCGGCGGCTGCTGGGATGGCCGCTGGTGCTGGTGGGCTGGCTCTGGGTTGCCGGCGGCGGCCCGGAGCCGCAGTAGGGGACACTTAGGGGAATGTTCTTGTTTAAATCCAGGCTGGGAGGGGGGTGGTCCCCCCCGCCCCTTCCACCCGCGCAGCCTGGACTCGGGGAGGGAAACGCGTTTTTTTTGTGGGGTTTTTTTTACCTTGTGGCCATTCATTTGAATGGCCGCAATGTAAAAAAAAAATCCGCTACCAGGAATCCAGTAAATGGGCCGGATTACCGGGTTGAATCCGATAATGCCAGTACGCCCAGTACCAGCATTATCGGATACCAGAAGATCCGGTTTTCTCACCCCTATCAAAAACCCTCCAGTTTACAAGAAGTGTTAAGGGTCTTGCAAATTCAATCATGCACTAAAAAGCATGGAAATTGCAAGTTAAGGCTCCTGCCTTAACTTCTGTGCTATGTTAGCAGTAAAGACATTGTACAGTCACACTGCGCTCTTACAACTCAGATTCTATGCATCCACACTTTGCCACAATCCTCTTCCTCTTTGCAGGCTGGGGGCAACACTGAAGCTGGGGGCGGGAAGGCGTGAGCTGGCCTCGCACATGTCATGGGGGAAAAGGGGGCAACAGAGTCATTTGGGGTAATGGGACACATAATTTGGAGTACTGGGGGTAAATGTGGCTACTAACAAGGACAGCTAAAGAGAAATCAGAAGATTGTGAGCCTTACCACCCTGCTGAACTGGTTTGGCGGGGGGGGGGGGGAAACAGAAAAACCATTGTCCGGCAGAACGAGCATTTTGTTGCAAAGGTAACACCTGGGGGGATCTGCAATGAGCTCAGAATAACAAAAGGAGCAGGAGGGAGGAAGTGACAGGAGCCCCCTGCAAAGAAAGTGAAGACACAGGATCTCTGCACTCTCTTCCATCTTGACCAGCAATGAGTAAGCAGCTTGCAGGAGAGGCTGCCCAACCATGAACTAGAGACACTGAAGGGACTGAGCCCGGCCTCAACACCAAGGCCGTGAAAAACTCTGATGGACCTGGACTGTGCCTTAGGGTAAGAAGACAGTTAGGGAACTTCAGTGTATTTTAGAATGCATGTACTTTATATTTGATTTGTGGACTTGCACCATCCGATCAACAGCTGTATGATTGTATTTACTTAATATATGTTTTATAACCAAACCCAGCGTGCTTGTGTGTTTGTTCAGTCTTGGGGGGGTTCACTAAGGGGGTACCCTATCTAGGTGAGAGCCTAGACGGACCTTTTTTATATAAGGCAACCTCACTGTGAAGTCTTCCAAGCTACGGGTGGCCAGAGAAGGTTCTCTGAGTTACAACTGGGCTGAAAGAACAAGGAGGTGTTTCTGGGGGTGCAGACCTCAGAAACCCTCACCACAATCATAGAGCTTTCGGATCACTTGGGAACCCATGTGGGCACAGGCAACTGGGTTGCGGCTGGCCTAGTGGGCATCCGGGGGACAGCCTAGAGAAAGAGGGGGACCCTGATCCTGGTGACAGTGGCGAGCCAGCCCAGTACTCTGGAGTACCCCATTTGAACCTCATAAAATGCTTAAGAGCAAAAAGGGCCAGAGAGAAGCTAGTCCAAATCGGCTGGTTTAAAAGTGGGTCAGTAAGACTGAGGCGCACTGACTGCTGAACACCACCAGGTGGTGCATAATTGGAAAGAAAGGGGCGCTTCATTAGGAGAGCTCTGCCAAGAAACGGCCATCACGTGGCAATAACAGGCTGAACTTGACCAGAGGGTGCAACACTGTACTTTGAACTGATTTCGGGAGATAGGGAAAGCACACAAAAATGGCTCAGACAATAAAGGGATTAAAAATTATGAAAAAGGATCAGTTTACCGCTGAATGCAATACAAGAGACATAGATCCGTCTGGCCTCAACACAGACCAGATGCGGCGGATACTTGGGGAGCAGGTGCAGCAACGGGCATCAGAGGATGAACCCATCTCTCAAGTTCTGGGGCAACATAAGGAAATGTTTCCAACAAACCGGGCAGGACTGATATCATTGTACACAGAATAGACACAGGGACACTGGAACCAGTCAGGTCAGGACCCTTTTGTACAGCAGGAAAGATCAAGACTCAAACGCAGACTGAAATAAAGGAGATGTTAGAACTGGGGGTAACTTCCCTTCTCTGTGAATCACTCAACTCACTGGAGACATTTACAGCTTCCAGTGGCGGATCGACTTTTGTGTTTTGCAAAAGGCCAGGTAAGGGTGTATGCAGGTTGTCCAGTGAGTTATCTCCCTCTGCCAGACAGACCATATTTACTTCTGTTCCCCTAGCGTGATAGGTTTTAATCCTGTTAACATGGAATTCCTGGGTCCCCGCTTTGGTGCTGGGTTTATCAACCCAATGTGACTTTGTTTTTTCTTTCCAGTATCTGGTAGGGGCCTTCCCAAGATGTGTGTGTCCTCCTACTTTGTTTGGAGGCTTCATGATGAGGATTAAATCTCCTAGTTCATAAGTCCTCGCCTTGGCTGTGCTATCATATATCTGTTTTTGTTTCCCCTGACTCTTTAAAGTTGCCAGAGGCTTCTGCTAGCATTTCTCTAATGTTATGTCTGAAGTTTTGGACATATCTTGCTATGGGTTCCCCTTCACTCTCTATATCACCCTCCCAGGAGTCTCTGATTAGGTCTAGGGGTCCCCTTACTTTCCTCCCAAAGAGTAGTTCAAATGGTGAGAAGCCCGTAAATTCTTGTGGGACCTCTCTATATGCAAATAGTAAAAACGGGATCAATTTATCCCAATTGCCTGCTTTGCGCTCCCTACATTTGGCTAGCATCGTCTTAAGCGTGCCATTAAAGCATTCCACAAGCCCATTTGTCTGTGGATAAGGTGCTGCCGTAAAGTGAGCTACATCACCTATTTTCCACAGGTGTTTAAATATCTTAGACATAAAATTGGAACCTTTGTCTGAGGACCTCCTTAGGGAAACCTACTCTGCTAAATATGATTATCGGAGCATCTGCAACTGCAGGTGCCTCTATATTAGAGAGGGCTTCAGCGTCCGGGTATCTGGTAGCGAAGTCTATCAAAACGACTAAGTATTTATTCCCAGTTCTTGAGGGCTTCTTTACAGGCCCTACTATGGCCATAGCCACTCTGGAAAGGGACTTCAGTTATGGGCAGGTGATGCAAAGGGGCCTTTTTAGGGCCTGTTCCCTTGTTGTGCTTCTGGCAGGGGTCATAGGTCTGGCAATAACTTTTTACATCCCTGTAAACCCCTGGCCAATAATACAGGGCTTCTAGCCTGCTTAGTAACTTTGAGACTCCTAAGTATCCTGCAAAGACACATGTTTGTGCCAATTTTAATAGATCCCTTCTAAACTTTTGTGGCACTACCAGTTGTTTATCTTTCTCCCTGGGGTGGAACTCTATACAGCAATCCCTGCTCCCATTTGAAAATACCTCTGTCCTGATTTTCTGAGGAGCTGCCTGTGGCCTCGTCCCTGATCCTTGACAGAGTACTGTCAGTTTCTAGCTGAACTCTGTCTGGGGTTCAGTCAGTGCCTCCCTGTTTTTGCCAAGTCTGAGGGTTGTACGTCTGGACTTGGGTTGTGCGTACCCTGGCCTGTAAGCACCTCCTCTACTCTGGGACCTTCCCTGGGTGTGATCTGTATGTAAGGGGTTTCTGTCTCTGTATTGGTAGAGGCTACACAAATGGACAGTGTTTGGCTCTGTTCCTCAGGGACCCTCCCTTGGACCCCGGTGTCTGATTCTCTCCTAGACTCCTGTCCTTGTTCTTCCCTTGCTTTGGGGTGTTGCACAGGATCTCTACACTAGCTCTTCCATCTTGACCAGCAAGAAGTAAGCAGCTTGCAGGAGAGGCTGCCCAATCATGAACTAGAGACTTTTCAATTCACTTGGGAACCCATGTGGGCAGAGAAGGTTCTCTGAGTTACGGCAGGGCTGGGAGAACAAGGGGAGGTGTTTCTGGGGGTGCGGACCTCCGAAAGCTCCCTGATTGCGGTGAAGGTTTCTGATCACTTGGGAACCCATGTGGGCACAGGCAACTGGGTTGCGGCTGGCCTAGTGGGCATCCGGGGGACAGCCCAGAGAAAGAGGGGGACCCCGATCCCAGTGACACCCACCCCCTCCGTTTCCTCTTTAAGAAAGAGAGAACCTAGGAGTTCTGGCTCCCACCCCTTCTCCCCCTCTAATCTACTTGGTCCCAGCCCTGTAACAGAGAATTCAGGACTCCTGGCTTCCAGCCTCTCCACTCTACTCCAGTAGACTGCACTCCCTTCACAGACAAGTCAATAGTCCTGGTTCCAAGCCTATTTTCCTGTCCCCTGCTCTCAACTTTGGGTGGGTTTAGCGGTCAAGATCAGCCACCCCAAACATCACTGCAGGATTAGCTAGCTCTGTTGTTTATCCATCTCGGCATCTCTGGTCCCAAGCTGAGGCGCCTGCTGTGTGGGATCAGATCAGAATGACCTTCAGCTCTCTCCTTGCTCTCCTCCTGTACCCACCAGATCAGCTCTAAACATGGCTGACCAGTCACCCACCCTGCCCACTAGAAGGTGCAGTTCCCTCTCTTTCCCCAGCACTGATAGGCCCTAGCAAGCAGTGCCTGCTGGGAATTGTAGTCTGCAGTATTCAAGACTGTTTGCTTTTAAACAGTCTCTGCATTACACATACAATGTTCACAGGCATGCCACACTCAGGATGGTCTCCATAGGCTAATATTGAATTTTTAAGCTGTAAAAGCTTTTAAAACTAAGAACTGGATTCACAACAAGTAAACCAGAAGGAACCCCCGGCACCCTCCTTGGATTTTCTAAAATGCTTACACCTCCCAACCAACACAAAACCCCTTTACCTTGCCGAGATCGAGACGATCTAACTTTTGAAAACAGGCTTCAAAGTGCAGTTTTTAAACTCTGATATCTCAGCTGTTGTTCAACCGATACAGCTGATATTTGGACAGCATGAACCACTTACTCCAGTGCTCCTTCACCATAAATTTCATGATCCTAACTTTATGTATGCCAATTTTATAGCAAATAGAATGTTGGGGCAACGTAGAGTGCAACACTACTTTGTAATGTAGAGTGCAACACACCTTAACTATTAGAGCACTCCAATAATGTGAACTTTATCCACAACACAGATACAAGACAGAAGGCACTAATTACAATTTCCCAGATTGCCCATACAGGAGATGGGTAGTGGGAGGGGAGCTGGGCTGGGGGTGGGTGTTTTAGCTCCACTGGATTGTATTTTATATTGTGACTGGTTTTAGGCTGTGTTTTTATGGTTTTAGTAATTTATTGTGTAAGCCACCCTAAACTGCTGTAGGCTGCAGGATGGGTGTGGAATATTAAATATTCAAAATAAATTAAATGAAACAGGATGTATAAAAACCACTCCGAGGCCTGAGGTTCTCCATCCCTGATTCAGACCAATGATGGTTCTTTGGATTAATGCAGGACTTTTCAACAGCTGGCTTTTCAGAGAAGGCAAAACAAGTCAGTAACACAAAGACATTTCATTGCCTGCCTTCTTTACTGCCCTTTCCTCTATGGACTTCAAAGCACTGACATTATTTCATGTAAGGCCAAGAAACTCCCTGCTAATGCTGTAATTTTATTTCTGAGACAGAAGTGAAAGATAGCCTCTCTCTGTGTGTCTGTCTCTCTCAAAAGACAGAAAATTATAGCTTACAAAGGTTTCAGACTCTACCCTCACCACTCACTGTGAGGACTTGGGAGTGAACTACATTTCTAAACAGCCATACAGTTATGGTGGACAAAACCAGATTATTTTCCAAGAGAAAGATATCAAACCCACAATGATTTCTCTGGGTATATCACATTTTTATTTTAATGAACAATTTCTAAAATATATTTTTTTAAATTTCTCAAGCCTAAGAGAAGAAAACTGAAATAGCAGGAGCTCTTCAAACCAATTTCCCTGTGCAATCCCCATTTATTTTGACATGGCTTGCACCAGTGCAGCGCTTCGGGAATCATGTTGTACATCTTCTATGTATTGTCAAGCACCAACATGCTACTAACATACAAGTTATACAATAAAATAAATATAAAGCCAATGAAATATCAGTGAGCAAACAAAAAGAATGCAAGGCCTAGCCATCATTTGACCAGGCTAGCATTTAGTTATTTAATAAGCATAAAATGTGTCCTTTACAAACAATAAATTATGAAATATTGAAAAAAGACAGAAAGGAATTGTTCTTGTAATCCACCTTCAAAACAAATTAAGGCCTCTCCCAGTCCTGTAAAGACTTATGCATGTAAGACTTAGGACACTACTTTGTCTCTACGACTTAAGTTTATCCTGCATACTTCTGAGATTATTACATTCTGGGTTAATCTTTTCAGGATCAGGGCCTAATGGGCTAATATTCACACTCGTTGGCATGAATACTGGATAGTTTACTTGAGGTGAAGAGGTAGAATAGATGGTGAGTGGAGTATTCTTACTACGCCCTCTAGCCAGGGAATTTGTGGGGTCCAGTGCAAAGATAAAATGCCTCACTGCCTTAAAGGTGGACAAGTTTGAGACCACACTGGGGGGGGAGTAGGGACCCCACACCTTGCCCTAGTGAAAACAGGGGCCACTGCATGGCCCCTGGAAATAGAAAAAATAGCAGGCCCTGGAGTAGTCATGCAGAGTTGCCCTATGGTAAGGCCAGCCCTGCTTTTGGTACTTATTGTTGCAGGACAGACCTAAAACGTAAGGTAAGTTGTGGCAGTCTGGTCTTCTGGGTGCCTGATCTTCTTAAGTGGTAACACTAGAGATTGATTACCTAATATTAATATCTATTTGCCACAGCTGGGAACACAGAGGGGTGGGGATATGGTTTTTAAAAAGCTGAGCTGTGAGCTTGGAGTTCAAGGAGTACCACCAGGTAGGTGGAAGGGCATTAGGAGAGGAATTTGCCTCAGGACTTGAAGCACTGTGTTATCAGATCATGCAAATGAGCTGACTGCCATGAAGGCTGTAAACCAGAAGCCTGAGAACCCAGGGAAGGAGTTTGCCTCAGAGGAAAGGGCCAGAGGCTGTATGGTGATGGTGGGTAAATTGCTACACAGACAGGAAAACCCGAGAGCTGCATGGTTTGTGACCTGAGTCTTTAACACCCTGTCTGTTTGTTTATTTTATTAGATTTTTATGCTGCTGCTCTCCTGCCTTCGCAGCTCAGGGGTGGCTTACAGCATTTTAAAACACAGCATAAAAACATTTAAAACAACCAATAGTAAAGCTAAAAACAAAAATATCCACCCCATACCCACCCAACCCCCCACCGTCTCCCTCACCAAAGACCTGGCAGAACAGCCAAGTCCTACAATATCGTCGCAAAGAGGAGAGGTCTGGGGCCAGGTGGACCTCCACGGGGAGTGAGTTACTACAATTGCTGCTGGGTTTTGCTACACCAGACTTATATGTGGCAACTCTTCACCATTCCCAGAGGCATACTCCTTCCAGTCTTCTACTCCCATTCATCTCAATGGGACTACTCTTGAGGACTGCAACTAGAGTAATTTCCTAACTTCTTCTGAGGGGAAAAATACTGTAACTCCCTAAGATGGTGCTGCTCATGCAAAGAATTGAGGACACACAGACCACCTCACAACCCACAGAGAGACATGCATCTAAAGCCTTGTTAGCATTAAAAATTTCACTTTGGTGTGAGAGTTTTACCACATTTCATGCCATTGTGTGTGGACTCGCTTGCCCCATGATGAACCTTGAGTGGTGTGCAGCAAATCACTTCATTTTAGAAAAAGAGACTAGGGGCAGGGGAAATCAGCAATCAGATCGACTGGTTACAAAATGAAATGCCCCATGGAAAGGAATAAGAAATTCAAGAAGATGCAGAATTTGAACTGAACTAATATATTTCTTTACAATAAATCTATATGAGGAAGGCATAAAAGAAGAACCAGTGGCTGATAGGGGTATGCATTTTGTTTTTGTTATTATAATAATGAAAATGAAATATGGATTTTTCTTTTTTGTTATTGAATAATGAAAGAACGTAATAACAAAAAATTGTTTTGTTATTACAAATTAAGAGGAAAAACCTGAAACACATTTTTGGCTGTAACTTTTTGTGTGTTCCATCTGATTTTGGTGAAACTTGATGGCATTGTACTCCCAACGGAGGACATTGTGTGTGCCAAATTTCAGAGAGATTGGATAAAGAAATACAATTATATAAGCAGTTGAAATTCCTTATTTTACGAAGAATCTGTGTAGACATTCCTGGCTCTATCGTCTTTGTCTTCCATCTGATTTGAATGAAACTTGGCAAGATTATACCCCTCTCTAAGATTACTATTTCTGCGAACTTTCAGAAGGATTGAATAAAAGGTTATTATGTTATAACCAATTTACTTGTTAATGCATTACTGGTTATAACATTTTTTTTGTCTATCCATTTTACATGACATTTGGAAGGACTGTATCATAGACCTTCAGGATCATCTCTGCCAAACGGAAGTAAGATTTGATAAAGGGTCCAAACTGTGTAAGCAATTGAAGTTTCCCTCTTGGAGACTTTTGTTGTTCAGGTAAATAGTACATGCAGTGCCTTTCAGAGACCGGCATGGCAGGGGGAAGAGGGTTGTAGGAGTGGGGGACCAGCCCAACAGACTGACAGACACATTCAGTGGCCAATTACTGCATGCTTCCACCTTTAAAGGAGTAAGAATTGGTGGTGGCTTCAAGGAGGGCATAGAGGGTAGATATAAGTTGCTGTTCTTTGGGCCTGTTTTTTGACTGTGGTTAGTTCTGGCTTTGGTCAGAGCATTTTCTCATACTTTTCTGGCAGGCTTTTTACATTTTTATTTATCGTCAAACTTATATGCTGCCCCCTCCTGCCTCAGGCATCTGGGGGTGGCTCACAACATCTTAAAAACATTTTAAAACATTAAAATAAACAATGATTACAATTAAAATTTATATATAAATATAAAAAAAAAACACCCCAACCCACCCACCCCATCTCCCTCAGAAAAGGCCTGGCGGAACAGCCAGGTCTTACATTGTCTGTGGAAAGAGGGGAGGCCGGCAGCCATGCGGATCTCCGACGGGAGGGCATTCCACAGCCACAGCGCAGCCATGGAGAATGCCCTCCTCATAGTGAAAACCAGAGGGACCTCGAGGACAGCGCCCCCAGCTGACCGCAGGGGTCGCTCCAGGACCCAGAGGGTGAGGTGGTCCTGCAGAAAGGTGGGGCCCAAGCCGTTTAGGGCTATCTTGAATTGGGCCCGGAAACCTACTGGCAGCCATTGCAGAGAGCGAAGCACCGGTGTAATATGCTCGCATCGGTTCGTCCCCGTCAAGCACCAGCTGCAGCTTCCGAACCAGCACCAAGGGTAGCCCCACGTAGAGCACGTTGCAGTAATCCAGTCTCGAGGTAATAAAAGCATGGATGACTGTGGCCAGATCTGAGTCCGAGACATACTGCCTAAGCCGACGCACCAGATGTAACTGGCGAAATGCTCCCTTCGCCACAGCCACCGCCTGGACACTACTCCCTTGGCCCTCCCCACAACTATCACCTCCGTGATTTAGCTCGCCCTCATCCAGGCCCCCACAGTGGACAAACAGCACCGAGGCTGCCGGGTCTGAGTCGGAGGAAAACGAGAGCTATAGCTGGGTGTCATCAGCATATTGATGACATCTCACTCCATACTCCCAGAGGCTGCATATACACATTGAACAAGAGAGGGGATAAGGTGGAACCCTGCGGTATTCCACATGTGAGGCCTCGGGGGGGGGGGGGGGG